>QANZ01050407.1:132133-148636 GCA_003254925.1 Chamaecrista fasciculata | reverse complement strand
AAATAGGCTGAAAACAGGAAACGTCAAAAAGACGTTTTCAGTATTTCCAAAAACAAACTTATGATATTTTGCAACATTACACAAAAGTAAGCTATTTAATCATGTTAATATCATCATTTAGTTATAATCAAACTTAAAAACATATAAAAATTAGCATTATTCAAGTTAACATAATTTAAATATGAATGAAAACGAATTTTTAACTTTATAAAACAAACATATTTCTTAAATATTGAAAATTTTGAAATCAAAATAGAATTTCAAAAATGGAAACAGAAAATGAAAACAGAAAACATTTTCTTAAGTGGCCGCACAAAAACATGCATACTCATTTCTTTTTCTTTTATTTCCATTACCATCTTCTAATTAAATTTCTTTTTTATTTTTTCTTCCATTTAACATTTTTCTCTTTCATAATTATTTTCTATCATAGCGTGTATGCAAATATTTCAATAAGCTTAAAACAAATATTAACTATATTATATCAAATTATAAACTATACAACAAATTAAAAGATAAATTATTGTTCCCCAATCTCATGCATAATATTACATTTGGACGTTAAGGGGTTGTGGTATACCATATTTACCTCCTAATAAAGTGCTAATGAGGATTAAGCTACACCGAAGAAGAAAAGAAAGGTGCTATCTTAATTCCTTGTTTTTTTTAATGGCCACTTTTAACTGATTCATACTTCAATAAATAGTTTCCCGATAAATTTGGCTTGTGGGTTCTAAATATACTATTGTGAAAATAAAATTGTTACAGCTGAAGTTCATCAGTCGGAGATTAATTAATGATATTCAAATTAAAGTTAATTAAGTACTAGTGTTTGATTCTATTCTTGACGACAAAGTTTGTATAAAAGTGATCATCATGTGGGTTTTCAAGTTTGATTTCGACGACATTGGTGGCTCCTTAAAAATATAAGGTGGATTATATATGTTGTATCGCATATCATCGATCGATGTTGATCTAAAAAGAAGGGCCTATAACTTTGAGTACCAACATTGATCAAAATTTTGTTGTGGGTTTTATTTTTTTGGTTGTTGTTTCGTAAAAATGATCAATGAAGTTGTGATAGTTGCAGTTTCTTCTACACTCGGAAATTTGTTGATTGGATGGGATAGTTCAACTATTGCAGGTGCCTATTTCATCCCTACCTCGTTTATATATATATATAGGCCAAATTCAAGCTTATTTTTAAGGTTTTCAAAACTCCCCATACATTAAAGAAAAATTAGTATCTCTAATTAATTAAGTTCTCCCCCAGTAGTAATAATATTTATGACAATTCATTAAGAAATTCAATTATGTTTGAGAAACCTATAATTAGTTGTGACTCGATTAACAATGGAGACTGAGTATATAACAAGAGCCCCATGATTGGCCATGATCAATGTCTAGTAGTTAACCCAATATATGTAAATTATAGCTAGATATAAGCATGCATATCTGTTATGTATGGTTAGTGTAATTAACAAGGACATGCATAATTGATTACGTATACAAGTGAGACTCACATATACATATAGAGTAAACTAATTAACAATTTGGTCCTTGAATAGTTATTGAGTTCATAGATTGATCCCTAGTAAAATATTGAAAAATACAATTTAGTCCCAAAATGTCACGACCCCCTAACGGAATCCGTGACCGGCGCGGACCATAAGTAGTAACCCCATGACCCGTAAGTCTAGATTCATCATCTTCCAACCAAAAAAACACAATTTCACATATAAATATGTAATGACTATTATAGAAATTTCGGCATAGTGTCCCCTGTAAGTGGAAGGGTCCATACAGCATATGACAACCTGTTTAGCAATATCAGCACAAAAATAGAGCTCCGCTCTAATCAAAAGTCAATATAAACATGAAGAGAGCACTGCCCTCATGACATAACAACCCAATTACAGATAATACCACCCTAACTGTGGTCCAACGGAGCTATTCTAGAGTCAAGTGCAAAATATAAGTACATCAAAATATAAATAAGTTGAACCACCCACATGGACAAATATGTGGGACTTCAAAAGAGGCCGGTCTATCTACTCGGCACCGGGAGGCTGATCCTGTTGTAAACCTGGAGCTGAAAATGGTAAACATATAAAAGGGTGAGTCGAAAGACTCAGTGAGTAATCCAATCTATCCTAGTTGTGGAGGGCAAGGTATCTCCACCAATTTCAAATAATGGTGCATGCAATTACTCATTCATATACATAATCCTCATCACTTTTGATAATCAAGTCATCATATAGTCAATTCTCATAACACAATTCACAGTTCACATAGTCATATAAGAGCATGTTCAATGGTAATCTCATAAGTTCTAAAATCTTTACAAATATTCAAAATCATTTCAAAGTTTTGAAACATGTTTAGTCACAAAAGTCATGGGTGGCGCCCCGTTACTAGTGAGTGAGACCGAAGGTCATGCAAACGGCTATCCCGCGAGAACGAATAGACTCCCCACCTCAAGGGTCGGAGACGGTCTACTCGTGGCACGTCTCCGAAAACCTAAAACCATGCCCACAACACATCCTGGCCAACGGATGGTGTGACTCTGAGACCGAAAACCTGGTTGGTACGTACCCGAAAGTCCCAACGACTTACCCACCAGCCAAAAACCATTTCCAAACAATGTCAAGCTCATTTCATCATGATTCAAAACAAAACATTTTCTCATATTCTCATCAAATCTCAAATCAATCTTTCAAAGCATATATGTATTTAGAAAACCTTTAACCTTGTCAAAAACCATGTGCAGCAAACATGTCACATAAAACATGATAAAACAATTCTAAGATAGAGAGGATACTCACCTGGAAGCCACACTCAATGACCTAGAATTCCTCTACTCACACACTACCTTCAAGTTGGGACAAATGCGTGGTACCTAAATCCATAACAAAATACATTTATTCTATTAGAATTCTTCTAACACAAACTCCCTTTACTGCTATTTGCCAAGAGTCTACTCAAGTCCCCACTCCATTTCAAATACCAACAATTTGGTATTCCATTAAGTTAAACACACTAATCACCTTAAGAGAGCTTGGGTAAAATTTGGGAGCTCTAATAAATTCTTTATCAAAATCAAGTTCCAAAAAGACCCATTATTAGCTCTTCAATTTTCAAGATTAGAAATCAATCTCAAACTCAATCATGATGTAAAAACTAATTATCACTTCTTAAATATAAGTTTATAGTTTCAAAATTCCTCATAGATGTATTGAAACTCATTTGGCTCATGAAAATCACCAAAATCATTCATAAGGACCAATTTGTAAACTTTAAAGTTTTACCTTAAAACATCAAATTTCAAAATAGACTCAATAAATTCAAATTGTTGTTATAGAACTCATAATCATCATCCATTACACTCATATAAACCATTAATTTCAAGAAAACATGAAGATTTGGGCAAAAACCCCATTTAAAGTTTCACCCTAGTTTCTGTTAGGTCCCAAATTGATGAATATGGATTCAATCATTAAACCAAGTGTTAGGAATGTTTAAAGTATCACAAATTATCAAGAAACACAAGAAAATCGAAGGAAACATCAACTATTTTCATGGATTTCGAAGAGAGAAACAAAAATGATGAAATGAATGAAAATGGTACCAAGTGGGAGAAAAGAAGGAGGAGGACGGCGGCTGGTGGTGGCTGGACGCCGGCGGTGGTCGAATGACGGTGGAGGAGCGGCGGACGACGGCCAAGGAGGTGGTGGTGGTGGCTGGTCGAGCTTTGGTAGGAAGAGAAGAGAAGGTTCGAGAAGTGGAGAATGAAAATGGATGAGAGAGAACGTCATTGAGCTGTCATAAATAAAGGGGGTTGTTTTGCTATTTGGGCCAGATTTGGGGGGTTAATATATAATTCTGACGCAGGGGAAAGCATGCTGAAACCATAGTATTGCCCAGAAACATTTGAATTCTTTCAAAACAGTCCCTAAATCTCAAAAGTGCTAGAAATAGAAATTTTTGACAAACTTTATATTGTTGGATTCTTTGAAAATAGTAGGTTCCAAATATACATTTTACTTTCAAAAATATTATATTTATAAATTATTATTTCTTACTCAAAAGTGTCTTATAATGAAATTAAATTGAACCTCGAATAAAATTCTTAAGTCAGATTGCTCCCAAAATTTGACCACAAGCTCATAAGGACTTCTAGACTAACTACACAATTTATTTTTAAGTCAAATGCTAAGTCTAATGTGTAATAATACCTTGGGGTATTAAACAGAAAGAACCAAATAATATACATGCTAGTTTTTTTATGGACTAAAAAGTATACTGTTTGATTCTTTTAGTAAAAAAATTGTGTATTTTAATCTTTTAGCTTGGAATTGAATTGTCAACTTAGAGAAGTGATCTCTAAGTACCAAGTTACTACTAGTTTATTCTATATATATGTGTGTGTTATAAATGATATGAGACTTTAATTAATCTCCAATCATAAATATTTTTATGTTACGTAGGGGGTATGTCCTACCTAAAGGAAGAGTTCCACTTGGAGAGTGACCCCAAAATGGAAGGTCTCATAGTGTCCATGACCTTTCTTTCTGGGACATTCGTGACCTTATTTTGTGGGAGTGCTAGTGACTTGTTTGGACGACGCACCATGTTGATAGTATCATCCATCACCTACATCTTGGCTGGCTTGGTTGTATTATGGGCTCCTAATGTTTATGTGGTTCTATTGTCAAGGCTATTAACCGGTGCAGCCATTGCACTTGCAGTAACCCTAACACCTCTCTATATATCAGAGATTTCACCACCAGATATTAGAGGCCAACTCAACACTGTCACTCAATTCTCTTGCTCTTTTGGGATGTTCTTGGCTTATACCTTAGTCTTCTCCATGTCTTTAATGGAGTCACCTAGTTGGAGGCTCATGCTTGGCTTCATTACTCTCCCTTCTTGTGCTTACTTCCTTCTTACTACCCTCTACCTTCCCGAATCTCCGAGATGGCTTGTCACCAAAGGCCGAGTTCTCGACGCCAAGAAGGTCTTACAGAGGATACGAGAAACTCAAGATGTTTCAGGTGACGTTAATTAATTTTAGGTCAAAGTATACTTTTTGTGCCATATTTTTTGTTCAGGTCTCAATTTATTAGTATCTTGTTTTTTTGTGCACTTTTGGTCCCATAGTCAGGTTGCAGAATTAGTCTCATATATAACACTACAAAATGTTCCACATTGTGGGACTAACGGAGAAACTTTTTGTAAAGATATAAGACCAAATCTGCAACAAAAAAGATATGAGACCAATTCTGCATTTGACAAAAAAAATATGAGACCAAAAGTGCAACAAAAAAAATATACGGGACTAAATTAAGACTTGAGTAAAAAATATGGGACTAAAAGTGTACTTTAACCTTAATTTTATTTTATTTTTTGTTGTACATCTAGTATTCAAAGTTTTGTACCGACTAATATTTGACCCATTTCGTATTCCTAGTTATATATGGTAAGATTGGGAGTCTCCTAACAACATTCACAAAGTCTTGAAAGCCAAATCATTTACCATTGAGACCAACCTGACGTTAATTAATTTTAATATGGATATCTCCTAGAGTATTTCATGGTAATTAAAGTGTTTTGGTCACTTAGCTTTTATGCATAAAATGAGAGGATGGTTTTTCCGCGTATAAAAATACAAAAGCATATAATGCATTTTACCCTAGAGTACTCTAGGTGATCGGCATCATTTGCATGTAATCATTTTAATTGTAATATTCTATATGTAATTAAAGCATATATAAAATTGATGTCGTAAGAGCTCTTGATTTTTAATTAATTACTCATGAATTACTTTGGTATATATATGTATAACTACTAGAAAAAGAGGTTTTGACCGCAGTTCAAAACTGTTGGCAAAAAGTATACAGCCACTATTGTGATTGTTACTATAAACTATCAAACTGTTATTATATCTTTGTCACTATAGGTTATACTAGTGACTATATAAACTGCCGGTACAAGCCCATTTTGTAGTAACAGATAGCAAAACTGCTGGTATAGACAAACTTTGTTGCAACAAAAGGGAAACTGTTATAGAGCAAAAATAATATTAAGATGCTAGTGGTAATTAATTAATACCTCTTAGAAGCTTAGAAAGCTTTTATAAGTAAGCTCAAAAAGCATACACTGCTCTACTATAAAGAAAATCTTGGATGAACTCCAAAACATTTAAGATAGACTAGATTAATGTTAGTCTATAAAAGTTTGACATCCTTGAAGAATTAAAGTTTAATATTTAATCCCTAAAATATGTAATTATAATTATTGGGAAACCTGATGAGTTGGCCTAATTAGTTAGTAATGGAGTTTGTTTTATTCTGTTAGGACTATTAGTTAGGTCTCTTGTGTCCATATAACTATCTCTAGTATCTTGGCTTATTCATGGAATAATACACAACTCATTCATTTCATTCTTGCTTTCTCTGAATCATAATATGGTATCAGAACCTTGAGTCTCTTGATGGAGAGCAATCCTTCTNGTTGGCCTAATTAGTTAGTAATAGAGTTTGGCTTATTCATGGAATAATACACAACTCATTCATTTCATTCTTGCTTTCTCTGAATCATAAACAAGGTATCAGAACCTTGAGTCTCTTGATGGAGAGCAATCCTTCTTCCTCTGCTTTACCTTCTCTTCCTCCTCCTTCTCCTTTCTCTTCCAAATTTGACTCTTCGTCAGGCATTAATCCGGTCATTCTATAAAAAATATTAATTCAAAATAATGATCAAATTGATTGTAATTATATGTTTCGAACACTAAATTGAGGCACACATCTCATATTGTAGCTAAGTGTGCCAATTTCCCTTTTGTTCTATAAACAATATAATGTTAAGGATACAATGATGCATATATACATACATATTTTTTGCTTTTATATATGTTGATTATTTAAGAGTAAACTAATAACTCATTTCTAAAAAAAATCCCTAAAAGAACCAATCTATATACTCATTGGTCCTTTTCATAGCCCAAAGAGTATATACCATTTGGTTATTGAAAGAACCAATGAGTATACCTTTGATTCTTTCAGAGACTAAATTATCTATTCCAATCTTTCAAGAATTAAGTTATAACTCGATGATATTTCAAGGACCAAATTATTAATTTACTCATGATTTAATTATACAGGTGAGTTGGCCTTGTTAGTGGAGGGTCTAAGCCCCGGAGGCGAAAGCACAAGCCTAGAAGAGTACATAGTAGCCCCGGCCACCGAGATCATCGGAACCCTAGAACCAGGACGAGACTGCATCAAGCTCTACGGGCCCAATGAAGAGGAGGTTTCCATGGTGGCTCAACCTATCACTGGCGGTGGCAGCATAATGATTCCGATCCCGTCTCGCCAAGGCAGCATGGGCATAAGCAAATTCGATAGCCAAGCCAGTTTCAAAGACCCCATTGTCACCCTCTTCGATAGCCTCCATGACAACCTCTCCGTCTCTGACACCGTCGGAGGCAGCTTCCTCGGCATCCATAAAGTCACCAGTGTCTCCAGCAACATGGGAGACATCGAAACTAATAATACCGTTAGTGACAACCTTCATACCCCGTTATTGTCACGTCAAACAAGTAGCACAATAGATAGGTCCAATAATAAGGCAAATAATACTACTACTACTAGTACTACTAATCATAGTGGGGATCAAGCACAAAGGAGTGCTAATACTACTAACATAGGTGGAGGGTGGCAATTAGTGTATAAGGCAATAGGAGGAAGTAATAGAGAGAGTGGTCTTCAGAGGGTGTATTTGCATCCAGATGCTGCTGGAGGTAGTAATAATAGTGGTGGAGGGATGATTTCGCTTTCGCAACGAGCGACGTCGTTTAATGTGTCGAATTCGGGGTTGGAGTTGAATTTGGAGGCAGATCAGTTGTTTCCGGCAGCTGCATTAGTGAGCCAATCTGTTCTTGGGACGAATAAAGATATGGAGAAAATATTAAGTGAAGTGATTGCTGAGGAAGTCGTTGCTAAAGCTTCTGGGTGGAGAGCTCTATTGGAACCAGGGGTAAAGCGTGCTTTGATTGTTGGAATAGGACTTCAAGTTCTGCAACAGGTATAATCAATTTGATCTTTTTGTTTAGATGTCAATTGTACGTTCAATTTTTCCTTCTTACTCTCAATCTTTTCTTCTTTATGTCAATTGTATGTACTCTCAATTTAGGGATATTATTGACTCAAATGTGAAATATTGAGCGTACAATTGACTCAAAAAAACTTTTAGGGTACAATTAAATCTTACCCCATACTTTAGAGGTACAAAAAAAATACTTTTGCCTTTATAATTATATATGTTAAATTTGTCACTAAGTTTCAGTTAATATATTTTTTACAAAAATAATCAAATTGATTAGAACTGCATTTCTGTAGGACTGAATCTTGTAATATTATCATCCAATGACTAAATTGAAAATTCTCTCATCTTTGAGGATTAAATAATAATTAATTTAGTCTTAAAATTATCTTTTGTTAAAATTTATAATTGAACCTAAAAACCCTTTTGTGTTGATTAATTAATGCATATTGATCTTGTCTCAATTGATCTAAGAAATGAATCAATTGTTACTTATATTGTTTAATCACATGTTTTAGAAATAGAACAATTCAATACAAATAATATTCTTAATTGTTTGCTCTATTATTCTCTCTTCATTTTTTTTATCATCTTTTATAATTTTTCAATTCCTAAAGCACATATAATTAAGAACAAAAAGAAAAGAGAGAAATATGTATTTATATATGTATATTACATAATTTGCAGGCTGCTGGGATAAATGGATTTCTATACTATGGTCCTCAAGTTCTTAAACAGGCAGGAGTAGGGGCTCTTCTAGCCAACTTGGGCTTCAATCCTACATCCACTTCCTTACTTGTAAATGTCTTCATAACATTCTCTATGCTTCCTTGTATAGCTCTTTCCATGAAGCTTATGGATATTGCAGGCAGAAGGTATACATATATGTGTGTGTGTGCCTATACTCTCTCATTAATTAATAATTTATTCTTGAAAGATAATATATTTCTTAATTTCTTCTTAGAGAGATAGTATTGACTAAAATTTAATGAAAAATCTTATGAGTATGATTCGAAATTTTGTTGACGGTTTACTTGACACCTAATGTTAAAAAAAATTATATTAGTCTTTGAATTTGAATCAATATTATAAAAGAGGGAATAAATTAACAATTTGGTCTTGAAAGATCGCTAAACTGATAACTCAGTTATTAAAAAATTGAAATATATAGTTTAGTCCCTAAAAGAACAAAATAGTTTACTTATTTGTTCTTTTTATGGACTAAATAATATACTGTTTTATTCTTTGGGTACTAAACTGCGTATTATTTCAATCTTTTAAGGATCAAGTTGTCAACTCGATAATCATTCAGAGACCGAATTGTTAGTTTACTCTGAAAAAATGGTCTAAGTTGAGGGATTCTAATTACATATTTCAAGGACGAAATCTATCTCATCATTCTATCTTTCAGAAAGTAATTAAATTGAGAAATCCATCTTTTTTCAGGGACTAAATTATCGATCAATTCGATTAGTTAGTCATGTACTATACGTTATTAACTTGCTTCTAATTTAATGAGACATGAATAATTAATTACAGGTCCATAATGTTATACACGGTGCCGATTCTAATAGTATGCTTGGTGGTACTAATTGTACGTGACTTCATAAAAATGAGCTCCATGATGAATGCAATATTGGCCACTCTAAGTGTTGTGGTATACGAGAGTGTGTTCTGCATGGGTTTTGGCGTGATCCCAAACATCATGTGTGCAGAAATCTTCCCTACAAGTGTTAGAGGGATATGCATTTCCATATGTTGTTGTTCCTTTTGGATTGCAACCCTAATGCTTACTTCTACATTCCCTACGTTGCTTCAACTCCTAGGCCTCACTGGTGTGTTTGGCTTGTTTGTCATTGGATGCATCATTTCATGGGTCTTTGTGTACTTGAAAGTCCCAGAAACTAAGGGCATGCCTTTGGAAGTCATCACTGAGTTCTTTGCTATTGGGGCTAAACCTGGGACTGATCTTGCTACTTTTGGTGTTGGAACCAAAATTTGATCCACTTTGTGATGGGTATCTTCTATCTATCCGTGTAACGATCTAGGTGAAGATTAATCACATTCGGATCGGGAGCAAACAATTATAGTCTTCTTAACAATATCGACTCTAGGGCTCGAATCTAGGTCTCTCGACCTGGGATGCAACTCATTTAGCACTGCACCAAACACTTGTTGATACTTCGTCATCATCTTCACATTTAATTTTGTGTAAGTATATAAAAAGGGATATATGACTAAGTTATCACGCTTTAGCTTGTTCATTAGTGCTCCTTTCTTTTTGACAAGTATATATATAGTAGAATTTAGCACATACAAGTGGTAATTGTTTGCGGGTTCGATCTTTTAGACAATGTGTATGTATCATGTTTAAGTTTATAAAATAATTTTAGTTGTTTATATATTGTTTGTATTATCTTGATATTTGATAGATATATGAAGCATAAACTTGAGAAGGTTGACTTACGTGAAGAAGATAATTAAGCAATGTAATTAATTTTTTAATTTTTGAAAAATGTTTTTATGAATAAACTCTTACTTAAAAATAATTATATATTTTTTGTCACAATTCTTTATAATAAAAATGTGATTTTATATTTTGGACAATATTATAATTTTACATAGTTTGAGGGGTCAAACTTTAATTTATTTTTCAAGAATATGAAATTTACCTCTAAAACAAGTTGCACCTTCATTATTTAATACCACTAGTGTAGGACCCGTGCAATGCACTGGAATTGAGACAATATTTGTTCCAAATATATATATATATATATATATTATATTTTTGCTATGCCAAGCTATGTAAACAAATTTGATCATCAAAAGAGGAATTTACTACACAACATCTTAAAAGGAATTTATTTAAAACATATAAAGAATAAAATATATATTACTTGTGAGACAAAATTATAAAGAATCAATGATTAAAAACTTTCTTTTGTAATAGTGAAAGTTCAATAGTGTTCAATGATTGATATTTTGAAAATCTCTCTATATACAACATTATACATTATGTGTACTATGAGGGGATGAATCATTTGTGTGAGATTTCAGAATCTTAACACCAGACCTTGAACTAACTATATATATGAATAGAGTGCAATATACAGTTGACCATGAGTAAACACGAGACAAAGGTACAATCCAACATTTGATAATGATTGTCCTTGGCTTTTATTAATAGTCATTGAAAATGACAAAACTATTGGAAATTGTCGCTTTTGAAATTGGAAAGGAAGCTTTGTATCAGACAGTGTGATCAGCAAGCGAGCAATGAGAACCTTTTGTCAAATAGACTTTCCAAATATAACAATAGCTTCAATGACATGATCATTCATATGCGAAACAATCAATCTGGTACCATTGCACAAACCCAATGCTTTATCAATGTTTATAATAAGCATGACATGGGCTAGCTCCAACCTTCAGCTTTAGACGATGGCAGGGTAATTGTGAACCTTTTACAGAATTCAAGAATTCAATAGTATATATATCTGACATCTTATTAGCATTCTCGTCATATTTACAAATGTTGTCTAAGCTTAAATAAATTCTCTCATCACCAGGTAGTTCGTCAATCAACAAATCATTAACATCATGAACGTCATCCAATGTTGAAGTAAGTATTGCCCTTTCCCTGAAGTAATCAACATCATTACAATTAGAAATAATGTCGGGTTATGTGGATTCAATTAATAATTGCCTTCAATGGATCATAATAGTTCTTAATCAATATGTCGTCTGGTATGTCTACTTCAAATTGTTCATCTGTAACATTATTACAACCAATTTTATCATCTCCAATCTTCAATAACCATTCAAAAAATTATTTAACATGTTCAAATTTTGTTTCAGTAGCTCCACATTGTAGCCGCATGTTCTTTGTCAAATTCATAATCTTACATGATGGCCATAGATATGATGAGTTAATAGATGAAAGAACAATATCTTGCCTTGAGCCACGTGAAATAACAGGTAGAATTTGCCGAAAACCTCATCCTAGAACAACAACCTTACCGCCAAAAGGTTTGTCGAAGATGGAAAGACCTTTAAATCTCATTATATCCCTTACAGACCTGTCCAAAGCTTCAAAACAATTTTGATGGTACATCAAAGCCTCGTCCCATTTTATTAGTGTGCATTTTATTATCAGTTCGGCCAAATAAGAACCCTGTTTAATGTTACCGGTACTTTCACTATCACATTGTATAGGAATTCCAAATATTGAATGTGCTGTGCGCCCGCCATTTATTAATTGGGAAGTGATTCAATTGGAGGTAACTGAAAATAAACAGGAAATAATTCACAAAAGTATTACTGCAATATCATAATGAGGAATAATTACAAAAATTGTCCAAATATAGCAAATAATTGATGTCTTTACCTACCAATACAATATTACCCCTAAATCGTATTGTTGAAGTTAAAGTCTTCCAAACAAATGTTTTGTCAGTTCTACAAAAACCATTAACAAAGAAAAGGCCACTTGAACCATTGTAGCATGCATCTATAATGGTACTATAAATTCGGTGTTGTTCATTTGTCAATGTCTTAATTAGTGTTTCGTGTTCTTGTAGGAGCTCATCCCGATCATAGTTCATCTCATCAATGATCAATAAATTTGGTGAAAGTTCAGTATCTATTGATGTTTGCGCATGCATTGGAGGAAATTCAATCAAACTTCGACCATTATCTCTGTGGATTTTATCAATTTCAGTATGCAAAGTCCTTTATATGATTGATTGGAAATTGTAGGTCTACGATAAAATAGCTTATACTCCCTCCGGTTCTATATATCTGGTGTTTAAGGTTTCTACACACAGATTAAGGAAATGATTAGCCAACATAGAATGAAGAGAAAAATGATATAAAATGACTAAACTATCCCTATTAAATTACTTGGAAAATGTTTATACATTTATGACTCTACTATATTTAATAGGGGTAGAATGGTAAAAAAATAATTAATGCTCTCTTGAATTTATAAAACATCAGATATTTTGGAACAAAAATGATTTTCTAAAACACCAGATATTCAGAACCGGAGGGAGTATTTGTTAATAAAGTGTAAACATAGTAGTTAATATAAACAGAATGAAAAAACTAAATCAAAAAGAAAAAGGGTAAATTACATTTTGGTATCCTGTGGCTGTGGTTTGGTCATCATATTTCACTTTGAAACCATGTGATTTAAAAAGTGACACTTTGGTACCCTATAATATTCTCCGTTAACACTTTAGTATCCTGTTTTGTGCCACACTTTAGTATCCTGTTTTGTACCATTATAGACACATCAGCATTTCCTCATTGCACTTATAGGTCCCTGATTTTTATTCCATTATTCTCAATTCCCCCTCTTTTTCATCATCTTCATTCATTTTAGTCCCAAATCCTCAAAATAAAATTGTAAAGTTTCCAAAAACTCTTTCAAACATTCCAATTTAGTCCTTCAAAATATTTAAAACCCTAAACCCTAAAACCTCAAACCCTAAAAAAAGTCTAAGTTCAACAATTAGGTCCTTGACCCATTTTTATTCCATTATTCTCAATTTCCCCTCTTTTTCATCATCTTCATTCATTTTAGTCTCAAATTCTCGAAATATCCCAAAAATTCTTTCAAACATTCCAATTTAGTCCTTAAAAATATTAAAAACCTTAAACCCTAAACCCTAAACCCCTAAAACTTAATTTTTTTTTAATCTTAATCTTCATCTTCCCAATTTAACAAATCCCTAATTTTATTTTAATCCCTAACCCCCTAAATTTTTTTAATCATCTTTTTCATCTTCATCAATTTATTTCATCTTCACCCCTAAACCCTAAAAAAAATTCAGGGACTAAAAGCAACAAAATATCTTCAGGAAATTTCATCTCTCAAACACAACACGCTTTCAATGGCGTCTTCCCTTACCAGCTTCACTCTACCTCTGATTACCTTCACTATCTCCTTCTCTCCGCCGATCATCCTCACCCTCTCGCACAATCCATTGAATGGCACAGGATCGGTGGCGTAAACGACACTAGTAATCATGGTATTAGACCAGCCTGAACTGAGATGGACGGTGCCGGCGGCGTCGGAGAATTTCAAGGCGTAGTCGACACCGGCGAAGGTAGGGGTTTGGGTGAAGGAGGAGAAATCGGCGAGATCGTAGAAGCGAGGCAAGGCGTGGAAGAGGAGGAGATTCTTGAGTTGCGTTGAGTGAGATTGGAGAGAGAGGAAGTGATGTGAGAGGAGAAAGCAGAGTCTATAGGGACGAAAATGGAGATGCCTGTGGTGTTGGCTTGGTTCTGGAATGTTCGGATGACGTCGGTGGTGGATGAGATGTATTTGAGGAACGAGTGGAAGGGACTGGCCGGTGTGAGTACGTCAGTGATGTTCGCCGCCGGCGGCGGCGACGACGGAGATGGGCTCAGTGAGGGTCGGTGTGTGGATTGTGCGATTGGGGATGATGATGATGATGATGAAATGAATTTTTTTTTAGGGTTCAGGGGTGAAGATGAAATGAATTGATGAAGATGAAAAAGATGATTAGAAAAATTAGGGGTTTAGGGGTTAAAATAAAATTAGGGATTTATCTTAAATTGGGAAGAACGAAGATTAAGATTAAAAAAATTTTAAGTTTTAGGGGTTTAGGGTTTAAGGTTTTTAATATTTTTAAGGACTAAATTGGAATGTTTGAAAGAGTTTTTGGGAAACTTTACAATTTTATTTTGAGTATTTGAGAATAAAATGAATGAAGATGATGAAAAAGAGGGGAAATTGAAAGTAATGAAATAAAAATGGGTCAAGGATCTAATTGTTAAACTCAGACTTTTTTTAGGGTTTAGGGTTTGGGGTTTTAGGGTTTTGGGTTTAAAGTTTGGGGTTTGAGGTTTTAGAGTTTAGGGTTTTAAATATTTTTAAGGACTAAATTTGAATGTTTTAAAGAGTTTTGGGACACTTTACAATTTTATTTTGAGGATTTGGGACTAAAATGAATGAAGATGATGAAAAAGAGGGGGAATTGAGAATAATGGAATAAAAATGGGTCAGGGACCTATCTATCACCGCGTCCAAAATTCAGGGATCGAAAAGTTAGTTTACTCAAATAAAAATTGCAGCCATTGTATCTTTGCTACAAAAGGCCTTTTTTGTAGCAATTTTAGTATCGCTGCAAAAGAGTCTATTGCAAAGTGAGCGGCACAGGCGAAGTATTTTTGTAAGGATGAGAGCGAGGACGAAGACTAGTAAGTTAAACCCTCACACCATTTCATAAATCTTTTATTTTAAAAAAGAATTTAAAAATGGCACGAAAATTTCATTTTAATTTGGCGGCTTATTTTTTTCTCATTTTAATTTGGCGGTTAATGGGCTGGATGAAGGTCTTTGGTTTAGGTTTTGACTAAAATTTTGTTTACAAATAATAAATATCTTGATATAACAAAGTGTAAACTAACAATTTAATCCTTGAAATATTATAAAACTGATAGTTTAGTCTTTAAAAAATTAAAATACAAAATTTTGTCTCTCAAAGATCAAATATGTATAATTATTAGACTTTTTTTATGGACTAAATAGTATATTATCATAATATTTTAGAATTAAAGAGTATACCTTTTTAATCTTTTAGGGACTAAATTATATATTTCAATCTTTTAGGGACCAAGTTATCAATTTATTGATCTTTTAAGAACCAAATTTATAGTTTACTCATAATTTTGTTCCAAAATCTGCCATTTGACACCAAAAATTTCAAATATGGTGGGTAATTATTGGAAGCGATATATGGGTTCTATTAGTGGGTAAGCGCTTTGTAGCGACAAATTTCGCTACTAAAAGTTATTTGCAGCGATTTTAAGTGAGTCGTTGCCAACGATTTGGCACCAAATTTTTTAATTTTCTTGGATAACCATTAGTAGCGAAATAGGTGATGTTGTTGTTGATATGCATACTTTTAGTGGCGACTTTGTCTCCGCTGAATAGTATTAGCAACGAATTTTATCCATTTGTCGCCTATAGTTTTCATACCAAAATTTTTTACTTTCGCGGACAGTTATTGGCAGCAACTTTGATAAAGTCGCTGCTAATACCTACACTTTCGGTAGTGAAATTAAAAGTCGCTACAAAATATTTCTATTGGCAGCGAGTCATTTGAGTCGCTACAGAAGCCCTACTTTTGCCAGCAATATTTGTATCGCTGCAAAAAACCGATTTTCTTGTAGTGATATACCATGTATTTTTTGCCCAAGTGGATCCTACCCTGTTATTTTTGTCAATGCCACCATTAATTAATTAGTTTCCACAAACATGACTTTTTCCGGTCTCTAAAGTTAGATTTGATTAAAAGCATTGTTATACAAATGGGATTAGACTGGACGATCAGGCCAAAATATTAGGGGATTAGATTCTCTACATTT
>QANZ01050407.1:82017-130588 GCA_003254925.1 Chamaecrista fasciculata | reverse complement strand
TTTTTTTATAATATAATATTTTTCTCATGAATTGTTTTGAAGAATTTCTACATTTGATAAACTATTGTAGTTGAGAATAAAAAGTCAATAGCATATTTGTAATAGTATTAAACATTTCCAAGAATGTCAAAGTTGAACCAAACACAAGATAGTAACATTCCTAGGAATATTGCAAAATAATCCTAGGATTATTTTAACTCATCCAAACAGATATTCTTATAATCCTGGAAGTCTTATTCTTGTTCCCGAGAATGAAAAAATAATCCGTGTACCAAACGCCCCCTAATTGTCGACTCGAAGATATTGTCTGGTTCTTACAAAAAAAAAAATATAACATTTTTTTACTCGAATCAAATTTAATGGACAAAACTGAAACATAATAAAAAATTAAGGGGTCAAAAGTATGATTATGAACAAAAAATATTGTAATATAATTTAAGTTGTTGCATGACATTGCAAAAAATATTGTTTTAAGAATATCTATTGTTTTTATTCAATTGTTATACCAAAGCAAAATGGGATATAAATAGGAACTCTGCATTGAAGAAAGAGGCAGGTGATCGAAGAAGCCATATCCTATTATCCTTACAATATAATGGGCCTTCAAATAATACTTGTCTTGATCATCACTTACTTCTTCATTATGTCCTCATTTTGTGTGGCAAATTCAGCACTTCCACAAGAAGCTGAGGCTCTTTTTTACTGGAAACACAGTCTTCCAACTCAACCAATTTTGGAGTCATGGGTCTCTCCTTCACACACCAACTCTACTTCACTTCATACTCCATGTTCATGGCGTGGCATTACATGTGATTCTTCTGGCAGTGTCATTGAGTTAAACCTTAATTACACTGGTCTTCAAGGTACCCTTGATAGCCTCAATTTCTCTGCTTTTCCAAATCTTCTTCTTCTTAATCTCAAATTCAACAATCTCACTGGTATCATACCAGAATCCATTGGGTTTCTCTCAAAGCTCCAATACCTTGATCTCAATACCAATTATTTCAATGGAACTTTACCTCTTTCTCTTTCTAATCTCACTCAAGTTTATATGGTTGACTTTTCAATAAACAATATAACCGGGGTATTACACCCTAGTTTATTCTCTGATGGCACTGATCATCCTACCACTGGTCTAATTAGCATGCAAAGACTCCTTTTTCAGTACACCCTGCTTCATGGTACAATTCCAAATGAAATAGGGAATTTGAAAAATCTGACTATTCTTGCTTTGGATGGGAACAACTTTCATGGTCCCATTCCAACATCTTTAAGCAATTGTACTCACTTAAGCATTCTGAGACTCTCTGAAAACCATTTCTCGGGAGTTATTCCTCCTAGCTTTGGTAAATTGACCAATCTTGCCAGAATTTTCCTTTTCACAAACAATTTACATGGTCATTTGCCCCAAGAGTTTGGAAATCTTTCTTCTTTGATGATGCTTGATATTCTTGGAAACAACTTCAGTGGTCAATTACCACCACATGTGTGCAAAGGTGGAAAGCTGGTCCATTTCATTGTTGCCTACAATAACTTCACTGGCCCAATCCCTGTAAGCTTGGGAAATTGTCCTTCTTTAAGCAGAGTTCGAATTGAATATAATCAATTGACAGGTTATACAGACCAAGATTTCGGAGTGTATCCTAATCTTCTTCCTCCAACTCCACCGCCGCTGCCCCCTCCGCCATCGTCACCAATCGATCCCGAAATTCACGACCAGGTAAAGCAACAAGAGCGAATTGCTTGGTGGTTGGGTTCAATGATGCTTTTGGGATTTTACTCTTCTAGATTGATTGCAGAGAAATGCGAGCGTTGAGGGGCATGAGGAAGGCGGAAGAACAAAGAAGGAGGCCATTACAAGTCTGAAGAATCGTAACAACAAAGTAAAACAAAAATGCAATCAATCTAGAAGAGTAAAATCCCAAAAGCATCATTGAACCCAACCATCAAGCAATTCGCTCTTGTTGCTTTACCTAGTCGTGAATTTCGGGATCGATTGGTAACGATGGCGGATGGGGCGGCGGCGGTGGAGTTGGAGGAAGAAGAAGAGAAAGACGAAGAGAGGCCGTGTGGGTTTAGGGGGTGTGTGTTATTTTTAGTTTTGGTGTTAAGTTCTTTAAAGCCCTAATTTTTTTTCTTTGTTACATTTTGATCCTATACATAAGATTTTGGCCTAATATTAATAATAATATATTAGGGAGTCAAATGCATAAGCATTAATAGTTAGGGTCCTAAAATAGTATTTTAACTAAGATTTCTGTTAAATTTTAGACGGCGGTACCCTTTATGTTAACAGAGCAAACCACAAGGCCCTTCTTTGACACTTTTTAAACCACAGGGACCCTTTCTGAAAATGGGTCAAACCACAAGGACCTTCTGTGTAATTTACCCAAAAAATAAACATGGGCACCGGCACGGATACGAGACATGACATAGATATGAATACATAAACACATCAAATTCTTAAAATTGCATGACACGAAACGACATGTATTTATATATATAAATAATTAAAAATCTATAAATTTTGATGAAAATGTTAAAAATTACAATATCTATTCATAATATATGTCATATATGTCATTATTTTTTATTGTTTGTCATGTTAAAATTACAAAAAAATTAATTTTATATTCTGTAACTTATAAATGTGTCGCATAAGTGTCGAACATATGTCGGACACAGATACGTGTCTGACACAGTGACAAATCCTCAAAATGAAGTGTCCATGCTCCATAATTTTTAAGCAATTCCTTTAAAATCATCACATCCGCTGTCGATTTGAGAATATCGTTGCCTTGATTTCCTTTTTTCTGTTTATGCAATCAAGATAGAACATTCCATCCTCTTCATTTCCAAGTGGCATTCTCACCTACATTAAGAGTCATCATATACTATAAACAAGAACATATAAAGACTTGAAGCTGACTATTATTTGGTGAAATTTTTTCTTGGGGTTCAATTAGTTTTGATTTTCTCATTACTATAAACTATGTTTCAAGGCTTACTAGGAGAGGGCAAGTTGAGCTTTAAAGTATACATTTTGAAAGATTTAAAGGGATAATTTTCGGAGCTTTGCTTCTATAAAATATCGTTGATTTCATTTTTTGAGAGCTTGACACTATACCTGAAAATTGTACCCAGGTTTCTTTCTTTGTGATTTCCCTTTGATGAATTTGACAATTAAGTCATTCTCCAGAACATGTGCTGGACAACGATGTTTGGGCAGCCTAGCAACCTTATCATTTCTTGATTATTTTAAAAGGAACACTTGTGTATTAATCTATGATCACTTAAGTGGAGTACTCCACTTTTTCTCCTTCTATACATCTACTTACTAGAACTCCACTTAAGTGATCATTCCAAACACAGTTTTTTTTAGATGCTTTTTATTGGCTATTCATATATAAAATTGTGAAATGACTAGCCGACCCCAACAATCAAGGATCAATTTCTATCATGAAGACCCTTCAAGGTTGTGCCAACATATCATAATGCAAAGATTGGCTTCCTTCCGTATGAAATCAAGCATCATCTCCATTCCATGTATCAACTTTCTACGATAATTAAACTACAAACCTATGACTTTATAAATGAAGCCAATGGATAAGTGAGCCTAAGAAGAGAAAGAAATTACTCACAGAAGACCATCACTCAATTAATAACTGAAGAGCATCTGATCGAGTTTATATATTTCCCTTAGAAGATGGGAGTTACAGAGATAAGATAGTTTTAATATGTAGAATAAAAGTAATGGGACAAGTTGCAGAGGCAAAATTATCAGATAAATACTCCACAAAGATAGTTCAAGGAAGTGAGGAATTAAATGCATCTTTTCTAATGAAATAATATGAAGGAACTAATTGAAAGAACAAAATAGGACCATGAGTCATCTTCATCAATTTTGGTCTCTCATTTTCATATTCATGTGATTCAGACGCACTGGCTTCAAAATACCCAAACCCACTAGTATAAACTGAGCTATTAAGATGGAAACTAACTATCTGATAATCCAAAACACACTTTCCTTGCAACAAAACAAAAAGAATTGGAAGTTCCTTTATGTTCTTCATCCTAATGCATCTCAAAAACAGTATGAAGAAGCAGTCTCATCTGGAAAAATCATCAAATGACATGGAAGATTAATTTTATCATAACCTACTCTTTGAATTCAAATGAGATTCTATTACACATGACATGATTCAACTGCTAAATAGTACAGTGCTAATTGCTAAGTAAGGCAGAGTAGTCAATGAAAATATTGAGGAATTTCCCAAGCTGGAGGAAATTGAAGAGACATCTTATTTCCCAAGCAGGAGGAAATTGAAGTGACGAATTCTTTAAGCCAAAAAAAAAATCAGCAATATAGAATTGATTAAGGCATACCTCTGATGAGATTCAAACAATCATGTAACAAAGATATTGTCAATTTGGACAGTAGTATCTATAAATCCAACTACTGTACATGAGCAAATAATATTAACACATGTTAAGACAAAAAAAAAAAAGCTAAGTCAAAATACACAAAAATAAAAATCTCATTAGAATGGCACATATTAAAAAACAATAATGCTAATAAGTTTTGCCTGAAAAAATCATTATATTGTAGACTATTTCAGAAATATTCCAAGATTAGTACAAGAATAAAAGAAACCTAACTGAAGTATCTGACCTAGTTTTATCGTTTTAGAAGACCTCTAGCGATCATTTCAAGAAGAAGCTTCTTTGCCTTGTCATTTTCATTTCTTTCAAAAAGCTCTCGAATAATTATTTCAAAAGTTACAAAATTAGGAAGGCAGCCATTCTCTTCCATCTTTTCAAGCAAGGACATTGCTTCATCAAACAAGCCCTCTTTACAAAGTCCGCTTATCATGGCATTATATGCTGGCACATCTAGATAATGATGACTTTCCAAGAGAACATTAAAAATCCTAAGTGCATAATTTACTCTGCTACCTTTGCACAGTCCATTAATAAGGCAAGTATATGTATACACATCAGGTTGTATTCCACGGTTGACAAATTTCTTATATAATGAAATAGCCTCGTCAAGATGTCCTCCTTTGCACAATGCGTCTATCAATATGGTATAAGTGGTTATATCAAGGGGATGACCACTATCATGCATCTCACAAACAAAATCTGGCACAAGTGACAACTTGCCATACTTACATAAGCCGTAAATGATGGAATTATAAGTTATTGTATCTGGAACCAAATTTCTAACACGCATTTCCTTAAACATATCCATAGCTTCATCCAACATTTTATTCTTAAAATATCCATTAATCAAAATATTGAAACTGATAATGTTAGGTGTCAAACCAATTTTGGCCATCCCGTCGAATAGTTCTCTTGACTCCTTAACATTATTTAGTAAACAATAACCATCCATTAAAGTATTGTAACTGACAACATCAGGTCGTTCACCAAACTTCATCATCACAGCAAACACACCTTGAGCTTCTGTGATCTTTCCTTCCTTACAATATGCATCAACCATAATACTAAAAGTAACGACATCAGGATTTATGCCACTTTCAAACATCTCACTAAGCAATTGAGTAGCTTCTTGCCAATGACTCGTGATACATAAACCATGGATTAAAGTGTTATACATGACAACATTAGGGGAAATTCCCTTGTTAAGCATTTCAGAATACAAATCAAGTGCCTCATTTACAAAACCATCCTTACAAAGACCATCAATAACAGTGGAATACATGACAACATTAGGCTTAACTTGCAATTCCTTCATCCTTTGTAGCAATTTATTGGCAGCTCTTGTTTTTCCCATTTTACACAACCCATTGAGTAAGGTGCCATAAGTCACTTCATTAAACAAGAAGGCTCGGGCAATTAATTCATCATGAAAGTGTAGTGCTTCTCCAACCTTGTTATTATTACACAACCCCTTCAAAATTGTATTCATAGTTATCGTATTAGGTTGATGACCCATCTTGAAAACCCTGCCTAATATAGAGAAAGCAAAATCCATTTGACCTAGATGGCAATAACAGTTGATCATGATGCTGAGAGTAAACAAATCAGGCATCACCCCTTTTGATTCGGCTTTTGCACAAAGTGAGATAGCAGTGGCATAATGTTTCAACTTTACAATCACTCCTAAAGCCTTGGTAATTTCGATTTTGGAGGGTTGTGGATGTCTATGGAGTAGGCGATTGAAAGAAGCGACGGCATCGTGAATGTTATTCAGATTTGGGGAATGTGAATGAACATAAAACTTGGGGTAACAGAGGGAATAAGGAAAATTAAGAAGAAAAAGAGGAAATTTGGATAGGGCATACCTTATAGATGAAGAAAACAACATCTTCAAAGTTGATTCACCGAACAAGAAATGGAATCGAGAGAGAAAGCCTGGGAAGTGAGAACTGAGGACCTCAATTTCTTCACTCTCGAGTCTTCACTCAAATAGGAATTCGACTTTTGTGATAGTACTTCAAGACTTAATTAAAAAAATGGGAAAACTTCAAATTGGTCCTCTATATATTGGGTGAATTTCAAATTGGTCTCTTATCTTTCATTTATTTCATACTGGTCCTACATATTTTCATAATTTTTTAAATCGGGCTCAAACTTTCTTTTGAGATTCAATTAGACTTCATCTGCTAACGATCTTAACTAGGCAAAGNGATAGTCCGGCTAATCTAACAGTAATCAGATAGAAGAGTGAGTTGATCTGATCTTAAAAATCAAATTAGCATTTAGACTGGATTTAACCGCTAAACCATGGTCGAACTGCCGGACTGCAAAAGACCCTTTGGTGCCTCTAACGTTTGGGGTCAGTTTCAGTTATGCCCCTAACGTTTGTTTTGTATCAGTTATGCCCCCAATGTGAAATGTTGGTGTCAATTATACCCTAAAGTTTGACTCCGTTAATTATGTGGATAGAAAATATTGACGTGTCAATTTTTTTGCCTATGTGTTAATTTTTTTTTTCTGAATTGAACACGTGGCACATGACTAGATAAATAAAACATGGCCAAAGTCTTATTTTGGTCCCTCAGTTATGCTCAATGTTCCAAATTGAAACCTCAGTTATTTTTTCGTTCCATATTGGTCTCTCAGTTTTTTAAAACTTGGCACAGTTGGTCCCTCAAACGTTTTCCATTTATTTTTCCATTAAAAAATAAAAAAAATAAACTTTCGTCCCTCAAAAGTTTTAATTTTTTACATTAAAGTCATTTTCCTTATAATATGATTACAATTGAATTTAAAAAAAAAAAAAACAAACTCTCTCTCTCTCACACGCCGATTCAAACCCCAAGCAATTCTCGCCTTTGGCCCCTCGCTGGAACAATTTCACTCCACCACAACAAGAGCCTAAGCTAACGATGCTTCCTTCGCAGTCGCAAGTTCTGATGGTGCCTTGAACTCGCCGAGATCGCCTTACCCTTTGTTTTAAAGTACTATTTGTCATTATTTGTTGATGATTTTAATTAAACAAAAAAAAGAGTAACTTGTAACTTTAATTTCATGGCATTTATACTTAAACTGAGAGAGATATAATTAACGTCATGAAATAAGCGAACTACTTTCAGGCCTGATTTTAGACTTGATTTGACCTCGTCTACCAACAACTCTTATTGAGCAAAGAAAAAACTTATGAATTGTAATTTGTAGCTCATATTTTGTCATTTTTGGATTTGAAACAAGAGAGATATGACAACATTCAATAGTTAAGAACCAAAACGGAATGGTTGGGAAACATTAAGGACTAAAAAAAACAAATAAAATATTAGAAAATAAAACAGAATTTGAATTAAACATTAGGGGTCAAAATGAGGGTTTGGCCTTGTTTTTAAAAAGAAATAAACCTTTCAGAACGCTGTGTTTGCTACTTTGGTCCTAAAAAACTAGAGTGGGGTCAAAATGAGTATCAAACACTGATTTTTGCAAATTCAAGTAACTGTAAGCTTTGAGCAGAGGATATGACTCCACCCTGAACCCCTTGGCCCATTTTCCCAATTATTGCACAATTTACTTTTTCCTTCTTCTTCTTGCCACTTTCTCTCTCTCTCTCTCTCTCTCTCTGCTATGGAAACGTTGGATATTGAAATTTACTTTTTAACTTCTTCCAGTTTAGAGTTAGAGATTAGCAGATGAATCAGGAGAAATGTACTCACTTTACAACAAATCCTCTTGAGTGTGGCGGGTTTTCTATAAATTGCTTGATAAATATCACCAGATAAATGATGGTAAATCATAATAGGCTTGAGAGAAACCATCAACACAACCAAAATACCATACTACATGATAAATGATGCAACATAAAAACCATAGTCAGAAAAGGAAAAACTTATCAAAACCATGGAATGATTCAAATTACAATAATGCATAAGAAAATTGTTGAGGGAAACAACATAAAAGAACATTTTTCTTGGTACTGTTCAGTCTTCACCTCAATTTTCATTAAATCCAACAATCAGGATATGACAATCTAGAGATGGAGGTTTTGCATTATGTTTTTCAATTCAACTAGGGCCTGTATGACTAGGTTGTATTTGAGCATTTTTCTGTTAATTGTTTACTAAAAAAAGGGTAAACTGTTAGAAAGAAAAATTTAGGGGGAAAAACTATAATGTAGTAAAAGTTTAGGGGAGTAAAATGTAGTTTCCCCTAAAAACTAAAAAGAAAGTCATCTATTCCATCTTCGGAAATTGAATGGTGGAGATGAAAGCACTTGTTTTTTTTGGGTAATAAACAGAACAAAGCAAAAGCTAAGCTACCACAGAGCGAGGGAAACAGGAGATAAAAGCACTTGAGCATTACTTTTTTTTTTTTGGTTTCGCAAGGTATGCCCCAGTCTGACAGGCTAAGGATTAATCCTCAGCGGATTGGTACTCCATTTAAGGGTATGTCGCTGGCCAATTGATTGCTGCATACACAAGGTGGGATTCAAACTCCCGACCTTGCTTATGCAACATAGTGAGCCCGACCACTAGGCCAACCAAGCTTCGTTCACTTGAGGGTTTGCTATATACTTGTTTTCATTTGTAGTTGGGGAATTCAACAAGTATATAAGCTGCTTGGGCAATGTACTGGACCTTTAGAACCATTGCTTTATTTTACCATCTAAGTAAACAGTGTTTGACCAAATATAACTCCTCGCATTGCATTAAGACAATTCAGAAAGTAAGTGTGTAGGGAGTGGCATATTTAGATGGTAGTTCAATGAGTCAATAATATATATTGTATTGGCATGAAAAAGCAGTGGTATTGATTTGAAAAAAATACACCATTGAGTGTCACAAAAGGGAGGATTTTTCGATATACGTTGTCTGCCTTATTTAATAATTGATATAGGATTCTAATTTTTTGAACAGACAATAGGATAATTCTGGGTAGAAATTGGAGCACAAGAACTACTTATGGAGAATTTAGAATTATTAGTAGTAGCCGGTAGGTAAATATATGGTTATAGGATGGTGATGAAGGATGCCATGATTGGGTCTAATAGTAAATGATAACTGATTTTGAGAAACTCATTCAATTTTGATGACTAAAAGTTTTGGTAAATGGTGTCCTTGTTTTTGCAAGTAAGTTATTTGTTGCTCTATCCCTTGTATTGCCTAACTATTTGTGAAAAATTTGAGATGCAGATTTGCAGACTATATATAATGTGCAATGAATGAGCCTGATTGCATCAACCCTTTGGTTCTGTAATTAACTAACAGTTGGTGCATGCATGGTAGTTTTGCCATAATTATGACAGTCAAAGCATGTATATGAAAAAAAGCATTAAAATGTGACAAAATCTGTACACTTCAATTCTGCAGCTTTATTGTTTTGAAGATCGAGGTAATCGTCGTGTTGCATTGAGGCCTGAACTTACTCCTTCTTTGTCAAGGCTGGTGATACAAAAAGAATATCAAAGTTCATTTTGACCTTTTCATTAAATGTTTTCCAATATTTTACTTTTTATGTTAACTGTATGAAGCTTTCAGTTTTGTCTCTATAATTCCTGAAATTTTTTCTATGTATAGACCAAATTCTGATATTGTTTGTGTTTCTCTGTCCAGAAAATCCGTGTCCTTCCCCTTGAAGTGGTTTACAGTAGGACAATGTTGGAGGTATGAAAGAATGACTAGGGGGCGCCGTCGTGAGCACTATCAATGGAATATGGACATTATTGGTGTTCCTGAGGTTCTGGTATGTGCTGGAGCTATATACACTTTGTAGTAGTGGACTTTTATCTGTTTGCTTAAATATTTCACACTTTCACTGGATGGATGGCGAAATATATCTTTTGGGTTAAATCATGGGTATTCCCCATCTATCGTGTAACGGTCTAAGCGAAGACTAATCCCATTCGGGCCTCAGAGACGAAATGGCCAGAGTCCTCCCAACAATGTCGACTCTAGGGATTGAACTTGGGTCCTCTCCCTATGATGTAGCTCGCCTAGCCGCTACACCAAACACTTGTTGGTGATGGCGAAATATATTTGATAACTCTTCTTGACTGTCATGGTTGGTTCACATGATTTCATGGTTGGGTGAGTTTTCAAATATATTTCAGTGCCATCCATCCGGTGAAAGTGTGAAATTTTTATGCAAAGATATGGTAGAATGGACTTGGTTGTTCTTTTTGTAGTTGAGGCACGAAGTAGTGAGAGGAATGATCCTTGCAACATAGTCTTGAGATTTTGGTCATTCCCCTTTTCCTTGAAACAACACATGGACTTGCTCATTCATTTTGTTCTTGAGGCATAAGTAATGAAAATTCTGAATGTTTCTTTTAACACAGTCATGGTGTCACTTTTTTCTTTGGTATCTTTTCAGTTTTTTAGCCCGCTTCATTGGGTGAATTTTCATGGTTGGTTCACATAATTTCTCAACTCCAATTTGTGGTGACCACATTACAATAGAATGAATGAAATTATAATCTCTTGTATTTTTTTACCTCTTCATGTTTTTCTTTTAAATGTTATAGGCTGAAGCAGAACTCATATCTTCTATTGTCACATTGTTCAAGCGACTTGGGATCACGAAATCAGATGTTGGATTTAAGGTTTCCAGTCGAAAGGTGGGAAACTCCATTCTTTATCTGCATGATGGGTCAGCAATCTTCTAGAGTGTTATTTGTATTTCACATTTCCTTCTTTCAAGAGATATATACATTAGAGGTTTGTATTAATTAATATTGCCCAACACCTATAGTTTATCTTGTGAGCTTCAGTTTTCACATGTCACTCATTTCACTGATGTAGCTAAGCATAATTTGCATTACAACTATTTTTCTCTTGTTTTGTTAGAATATATATATATTTTGTTTNTCATACAGATACAACAGACAACGAAGAGGTGAGTGACCGTTCTCGTCGTAGGGTGGTTTAATAAACTAGAATAAATGTATTATAGTGGTATACACCGGGTCAAATTTCTCCAAGATTTTATTTGTAAAAGGACAAACAATAAACGATACTAGAAACACAATCGAATTGGAAAAGGGGACTGATATGATTGAAAACAACTAAAGATGTAAATTAAAATATACGAATGCAAAGTTTTTGTTAAAAGTTCTAAACTATAATGACTAGAAAACTAAAGTTATGAGATCTTATGGATGAAAATGTTTGGATGTAAGAATGAATTGACTATCATTGCTCATCAAAGATATTGGGAACCATCTCGCATAAAACCATTTCAATAGTAGTCATGCAAACAAGTAAATTAAAAAAAAACAATTAACTATTTTTCAAATAACAATAGTGAAATCGGATTACTATCTAGATTACTCAACAATTTATGTAAATTACAAGAGGATAATTACAAAATCACTATAATCATAACAACTCAACCAAAAATATTGCAACTATAGCTCAAATGTCAAACATGTCAAGTTCAAACTAGCAATCCAATCTCAAATTCATAGTTACAATAAAGTCTAACATAATCTAAACAAAGTAGATGAAAATCCTTAAGTAAACTATGAAATGGAACCAAGAAAACTCCTTAAATTGTGGATCGAGCTCAAGCCTCCTTCATTCTTCCTCCAAGAAGAAATATAGCTGCTCATTTGGTGGAGAACTGTGTCTAGAAAAATTCACTGGATAGTGCAAAGCGGAGAACAAGCGGCGAATTTTGGGAATTTTAGTGCTAAATTCGTATTTTCACTTGCATAAACCCGTTTTGCACTCAAATGACCCGAAATCAAACTATAGGGACCCGAAATTTAATTTCTAACCCGACTCAAGTCATTTCCTAACCTTAAATAATCACTTAACCCTCACATTCTCATATCACCTATTACCCAACTCATCCCCCTTCTCTTCCATTTTGTCTTCTCCATTCTCCACCACCTTCCATGACAGTTTTTGAGGATTTGGAGTGCAACTCTGGCGTCTCTCCACCATGATCGGCTAGGAACTTTTCTTGGAGTGCGAATGATGAAGCTATAGCACCAAATTCTATCGTTTAGGGAGTTTCTCTCAGTCTATCGTCTTTTCTATCAAGGATTCTTGTTTAGTTGTTGAACTTGACTTGGATTCTTATGTAATTGATGATTGTGAATATGTTCTTCGAGCTTGTTCTTGATTGTATCACATTTGACTATTTAATCGATATTCTTAGTCTTAAGCTCTATCATGTTAGTGTTGATTGTGATAATCTTCATTGATGATTGTGATAGTCTTAAGCTCTATCATGTTAGTGTTCAATTAGACTAGCTCTAAGAATTATCTTGACTAAATTGAGATGTGGATTAGTTAATTAAGTTGATTAATCACTTGTTTAAGAAATAATTGATTGGGTTGATTAATCTTTTCTATGAGTTTTCATGGCAACGTCAATTTGGTACCTGAGTATGAATTCCCTATATCATTTATGGTGCAATGATAGGTTAGTTATCTGATAACTCTGAGTGTTTCTCCATCTTTAATCCACTTTCATTATTTTCTCTCGCATTCATTTTAGTCCTTAAGTTTGCATTTGTTTCTTCTTTTGAGCCAAACTGATTTTAAACTAATTTTCACATAACTTAGTGTTTAGTTTTGTTCTTTTCCCGGCTTGCCTCAAACCGCTTTTAACTCCACATACCTGGAGTCATTAAGGCTTTGTTTAGATTGGGTATCTTGGGGGAGAAGGGGAAGGGAGGGGGGAGATATCAAAAATACCTCCTTATTTGGGGTTAGAGAGATAAATAAGGAGGGATTAAAATTAATCCCCCATAATCCCTCTCCTTTATAATTTTAAAATACCCCAATTTAGGGTATTTTGGGGGATTTATGAAAGCAAATGACTAAATTGCCCCTGTAAAAAGCGTGAAACCCTCATTCATCTCATTCCTCATTCATTCGAGTTGAAACCTCATTTCGCTACTGAGCCAAAGACTCTTGTTGCTCTTAGATCTTTCATTTCTGACTTCAGAGCAGTGATTTTTCCCTTTCAACCAAGGTAATCCATCCCTCCCTCTGTGGCTTTCATTGTTGATTTTTCGATCTTTCACTGACGACTCCCTAATTTCTTCTTCAATCTCCTTGGTTTTTCTTTCTTTTTCTTTCTTTTTTTTCATTTTCGCCTTATCCTTTTCACACTGTTCGTTGCTTCGCGTTCATGTTCTTTATGTTTTTTGTGTTCATGTTCTCATCCATCCATTAATGTAGTAATATGTGATTTTAAATTTTAACTACTATGGCCGGTTGTTTTCTTGTTGCATTTTCTTTAAACACCTGTTTTGATTTTTTTTTTGTCTCTCTTGGATGCTTCGCAATGAACTGTAGTTTGATATTCTTTCTAATTTTGCTTATTTCCGTTTTCTCCTTTTCCAAAATCCTTGTTCTCCGACGATAATTTCTTCCTTCGTTTTTTTGGGTTGGTTCCTTNATAATTTCTTCCTTCGTTTCTCTGGGTTGGTTCCTTGCCAGTTGATTCCTTTCTCTCGACTAACAAATACAATATTTATAAATGGAAAAAAAGAAGGGAAAAAAAACCTACATATGTGCAGAGTTCTGTTATTATCTAGTTTTTTATTTGAACTTTAGACATTACCTTTTCTTTATATCACATTATTTTCTTCTTTTTTGAATTTTAATATTATGCTTGATCAAAATCATTGCTATGTTACTCTGTTCATTCTGTGTTGTGAGTGCTTTGGGTTTAAGGATTATACTTAAATCTCTTAATTGTTTTTAAGAACAACAAATATCTACAACTCAAATCGAATACACGTGTCTCAATCTTAGACATTCGTGTGAGCATGTTAAATTCATGACCATAACCTCACGGTCATAGGACCAATTGTCTAAAAAGTGAGGATTATCTTATCATAGTTAATTAATATCATTAATGTAAAATTACAAGTAAATAAATCATTGGGCGAATTAACGCCACAAGTCCCCATTAAATTTACAAGTAAATAAATCTATTCTAGCGAAATGAACAGCGAAACTATGTACATAAACATAGATTAACAGTAAAAAAAATCCTGTTTCCTTTACACCTTTTTCTGTTTTCAGTATCATCACTATTATAATCAGCCTAATCATTCTTAATAAAGAATAAAACATGAAGTCTACCACTGGCCACTCCAGCTAGTTTTGGCTGCTCGGGTCTCATGACAACATTTAATTTAAGTTTCTGCACTCTGCAAAAAGTGGCAATTTCTTAAAGAATAAGCTAAGCAGGCACACCAATCAATAAAATTCCATACCTCAACACATAACATTCTCTGCACTTTGCTACGTATGATCGACATCCTTAATGCTATTATGCAACTTCGAACTCATCCCAGAATAGGATCGGCCCCACGAGGCAATGCCGGAGGATCCAACCTGCAACAAACAATTAGTTAACTGCAATTATTACAAATGTAAACAACACATTCAGATTTTTGGAGCTAAAATCTTTTCAATAGGTTCTAGTTTGCCAATAAAATTGTTAAACAACACATTGTTTAACAAAATACCTATATTGCTCACCAAGAAATCGGTTCTAGTTTGCCAATAAAATTAAGCACATTATTTTCTCACCTTTGTTTGACTTTGATCATTCCGGTGCCTATTTGAATAGGTATACCCATGATTATGCATTCAGTAACTCCTTCAATCTGGTCATCCCTCCCATGTACAGATGCATTGAAAAGGTGGTCTGCAGTCTTCTCGAATGATGCCAACATTAATACACTTTTGTCCATTTTTTGTATTCCAAATCTCGTTATTCCAAGGACTTCTCCCTATTTTCATAAATCAGTTTACGTAAGTACAAATCTAATATATCTTCTGAAATCAGAGATGCAGTAATAACTCATTCCAATTATCAAATGACTCACCCTAAAGGTCATCACATCAGCTAAAAGCATCATATGGCGTGCGTCTATACTCATTCCATGGCTTCCCATTGTAAACTTTATCTCTTCAATGATACATTTTCTAGCTGCTTCAATTCCTAGAGTCTGCTGTACTTCAATGACATGATTACTAAGAGTTTTACATCCATCAACCCCTTCAATGCCCATAACCTCTAGAAGGCCCGTGCTGGAAAAAGAAAACAGAATTCAATTAAATCAAGCAGTAAGTGTCCAAAGTAAGAAATATATTGCAACTTACACAGTTAGCTGCATACCAATGTTATGTATTTTTTGTTTACTAGTAACCAATGTTATCTATTAATCTCTTCTCACTTGCATCAATTTTTTTTTAAAAAAAAAATAAAGGAAGAAATTTCATCAAGAAAGAAGAAAGCTAGAAACACACAAGATATTATTAGTTTATTGGAATTCACTAAAGGTTAAACAGAGAACACACATCTGGCATAACAGTTGATAAGTTTTGCCAGTATATAGGGAAAAATTGAAACAAGAGAGAAAGAAAAGGTGAAGCAGCAGGTTCAAGTTTGACTCCACCTCTGGTCTTAAGCTTCCTCAACAATTTGATAAAATTGATTTTCTACTGCTTGAGAAAACAGTGGCATGTGTCTGGCATATTCAAGTCAACTAAAGAAGCAAAAGCTTTAAGTGAATGATAATATCAATACAAATGTAATGAACTAACCCTTCCACCAATAATTTGAACTTTTCAATCTTTGTTGCTTTATCTTCTTCTTTACTGATAACAACTCGTTCAGCAGTTTTAATTCCCTGCGATGTAGAAACTAGAGTTAGATTTTCACCTTAAGAAAAAAATAGGAACCTAAAGTTGGATATCCCATCTAAAAAGTAAATTATAAAACCAAGGGAAGCAAAAACAGACATTATAATGTCTCTAGCAAGTAGTAACCATCAAGAAAGTCAAATTCATTTACCTTCACGACAACTGATGGAAGCAAGTTTTTTAGATAGTTAAGCTGAAAATGAATTTTACTTCTATCAGCGTCTGGGGGAACAACTTCAAGCTTTTTATCATCCAAAACCTTAACGAACTGCAAAATAAGAAAATCTATAAATATTCAAAGCGTTCAAAAGTATGAAAATCATGATCACAATGGGAGTGTTTTACCTCTTCCTTCAATTTCAATTTTGGAGTTTTCCAGATGGATCTTTTTACAATTTCAGCATCTATATTCAGTTGTGCATCTTGGATTCTTTCCATGTCAAGTGTGATAACAACTGATGCTAGTCTTGATGTCATCACAGTTTTTATGCTTTTTGCTATCTGCAAAATGCCCTTGTGTTATCATGATAAACTGATAAAGATCAGAAGTTCAAAAGATAATATGAAAATGCGGAGGCCAAGTTGTGTTATTGGACCTTAGAAACGAGGGTGTTTATGGGGCATCACAAGAGGAGGAAAATACAGTTTGCGCAGAATATCAATGCATATTAGATGGTGAATTTTGGTTGACACTTGACAGGGATGATAAAAACATAAAAGCTTATGCATCCTATAAACATAAATGCTTATGCAATAATAATGTTTAAACTGTATGAAATTCCTCTAGATATTTAAGAATAGTTGATCCCTTTAATGTTGGAATTCACACAACAATGTTACTCTTGAAAATCAAATAAGTACTACATAAACAAACTTGTGAAAGAGTAATTAAATGACATATATAAAATATTTGAACTTCTGGGTAGAGTGTTTAAAGCATAGAAGCATATATAAGTATATAACTAACGAAACAATTGACAATTTCTCACCAAAAAAAAAAAAAACAATTGACGGCTAATCAGAGTATAAGTCTACAACATTGCTGTACTCCATACCTGGCCCAAATTTGTTTTCTCAATGCGACCTTTTACCATCCTGGCAGTATTAGCATTATCGTCACTTTCAAGGATAGCAGTAATAATAGGTGTACTGATTTTTTTAGCTCCATTTATTATTTCTTTGATACGAGGAACTCCAAGGGTAACATCTAAAGATGAATTAAGGATCGTCACTCAGAATAAACAACAAAGTTCCAGGAAATTATTAAGTAGAATAGACCCATTTGATTAACCTTTTTCAGTCAATTCTTAATACCAAAAGCAATTTAGGCTCTGAGGAAAAAAGGGCAATCAAAATGAGCAAAATATCATCTAGGATACTCATGCTGGCAACTCCAGCAAAGTGGAAAGTTTTCAATGTCATTTGAGTCCCAGGCTCTCCAATACTTTGAGCTCCAATTGCACCAATTGGAGTTCCAGCCTCGATTTTTTTTGAATGGTAACGGGTAAGGCATATATCCAGAAAAACCTGAGTAATAGAAAGTTTTTTTTAAAATCAAAATGTAGCAATAAATGAAAGGAACAACAACAATACCAATAGAAAGAAATAAAAAACAAACTACATCCTACAAGAGAAAATTTGAAACAATGTCAAGGAAATGCCCATAGATACCTCTAGCTGCCTACGAGTAACACCAGATATCCTGTGAACAAATTTTTTCTGAATTCTAGAATCATCGTCAATGGAAGTTTCTTCTGTTTCTGCTAAAACTCCTGCATTATCTTTGATGAAGGATTGTAGAGAATTTATAAAGTCAGCAGAGCAACCCACCTCCGAAGTCAAGTCATCTTCTGAAACCCCCTTCTCTACTATACTAGAAATACCAACTAATGAAAGTTTGTCTTGCACTACTTTATACACATCAGAGGAGGACAAGATTTCATCATCTCCATCATTGGGACATATGGCCTGTAATAAGGAAGAACAAATGCTGTAGAAAATCCAAAGACAATAATTCAAAATCTCCACGAAATAACAAAAGTAGATTACGGACCTTGCTTCTCAAAAACAGCCTATCAAAATTTAAAGGTTTCCCATTTTTTCCTTCCATGCCTGCTGGATCCATGCCATCATCTCCATAACGGAATTGAACGACACAACCACCAGCATTTCTTACGGTATAATCATAGTGAACAAACAAGTCCTCCAAGGCTTTTATTAATCTACGAGACATGTACCCAGTGTCAGCAGTTTTCACCTGCATAGCCACAAATAGCAAAGAAGTTAGATGATGGGGGCACATTTTATTAATTTATTGAAATAAGTATTTTAGTGAGGGTATATTATAAATAGTATGAGCAAAATGAGAACCCTACAGCAGTATCCACAAGCCCTTCACGCCCTCCCATTGTATGGAAGAAAAATTCAGTAGCTGACAATCCACTGTAGAAGGAATTAGCAACAAAACCTTTAGCCTGTATACAAGTAATAAAACACTTCAATGTAAGCAATAGCAGCAACCATAACAGTAGTATGACGTTAAGGCAATAACTAACAGTGATGTAGCTTGTACTACTGTGCTGATAGTATAATTGACAGCAATTAGTGAACATGTATTGATTCAAAGTCATGGTGAGCATAAAAATGCAAATTCACTTTTTAAGCTTTGACTTCCTTTACAAACAAATATCAATGGGTTTCTTTTTATATCACCTCTTCACATATTGAAATGAGCAGTATCAGTAGGTCATAAACAGTCTTTTTTTTTTCCTTTGGCTTGCCTGTATTTCAGAGGGCATATACAACAATTTTCCAAAATTTCTTTCATTCAATTCTAGTTTTTTTTTTCCCAAATTATTGCCATAAGCCCTACACTGTATGATTTGTGTCCATGCACTAACATTAGTTACCACACATGTAAAAGTCCTAGAAACAATAGATAAAATTATAAGGATATGTAAGAGTTGAGTTCTACAGACAATAAAATAAAAATACAATAACAGTCCATACAGCAGGGGTTTTCGCTTTCTTAGGAAAATGAGGAAGGCTACGATCCATGAAACCATTGGGAGCACGGCGACCTCCAACTGACTGCTGACCAACACAAGCAACCATTTGGCTAATATTTATAGGAGATCCTTTGGAGCCACACTGTGACATTATCAAGGGACTATTTCTCCAGTGTAACGTTTGCATGCAAACCTGGGAAAAGTTAAAAAGCAAATTCCAAAACTCATCAACAATGATCTAACATAAAGGAAAACTGAGCCAATCACAAAATTAAACCCAAATAAGAAAGGACTTTTTAGTTTTCACATATGGAAAAATGTTAAAGTTCTTGGCATAAGTTCAGCATTAGCACATGAGCATTCGGAGCATTTACTTGGGAAGCCCTGGAAAAAAAATTCGATCAGAAAGAATCAGTGATTCAGGAATGATACCATACCTTCCCTGCAGTATCTCGTATGCCATTCAATACACCAGTTATAAGAGCCTCTAATGTTTGAGCAGCATCACAACCAGCTTTGAGTTCTAGCTTTCCCTTGTTGAAAGCCTCAATAAAATCATCACATTTTTTATAATTATCTGAAATTGTTTCATCTTTCTTCTTGATCAATATTTCTTTTGGTTGAACATCATCAATGCCAATGGAGAACCCATGATTGCCAATCCATCGAGCACTGCATTCCATAAAAAAGGACAATATATACATTAAGAAGGTCAAATCACCCCAAACAAGGGATAAAATTGAATACAATATCAATATAAATTAGACTGCCTCTATAAATATAACTTAAATTTTAACTGTCACACATATATATTTCAAAATTTTTAAACAATGAAAATCATAAACTTGAAACCCTACTAGATAAAAATCATAAACTTGTATTTAAGGACCAAGTAGCCAATGTGGATTTAAGGAGTCAAAATTTGATTGGTGGGTCCTTACATAAAATTCTCCTAATTTAAAACAGATCAGTCACCATGCAAATTATAATAGTTGCTGAAACACAAAATTCAGCTATAACAGAAATCATAGTACACAGCATTAGAGGAGAAATGTAATTATCTACCCATTACAAAAAAACTAGAAAACTTCCCCTAAAAAATTATTTGAATATAACATGTTATACAAGATAATGATCTAACAAACCCAAATACTTAGTGATATGAATGACCTGTTTAGACATCTACCTCAACTTAGCTAGACGGTTCATGCAAGCAGCAGCAGCATGTGCTTTATAGTCTCTTAGTAGCACAGAAAAAAGTCCATCCTTATTCCCATTTCCTGCAACCATGCAAAACTGATCAGATCAGCAACTTATTAAAGCCATTAACTGGTAAAAAACAAAAAGATTATGAAAATCAGTAACCTAAAACTCATACCAAATTAGGCTGCAAAAGGGTTAGAAACAAAATTTTGAACATATTTAGGCTCATTTCAAGCTACCCCTGTAGGTGAGAAAATCAATGACAACTTCAATGGTCCATCAACTTAAATTTACAGCTGATAATTAGGAAAAGCAGCTAAATGGGACAGAGGCATTCAGTAATATCATTTTAATTCCCAACACTAATAAAAAGAGATATGCTTCTCCCAGTAGTAAGTCATCATAGCACTACCATTACAGACCCCAGTATTTGATAGCCAAAATTTCAGTTCAGCTCCCCTTTTACTTCTCAAAAACAAGCCTTGTTTCCTCATCAGTTTCTACACGAGGCCAATAGGCAGAACACCAAAACTAATGTGCCAACACCAGTGTTGTGAGTTGTGACAGACAAGTTGAACTTCCACCATTCTATCTGTCTAGATGCCACTCGATGGTTGTCTATGAAGTGCCCCAACTTTTGTATTAATCAGATTGTTCAGTTGAATACAAGGTTCTAAGAGGTTAACCTAAAAGGAAAAGGCGCCTGGGCCAGGAGATGTAAAGGGTCTCCAAGCGAGGCCCCTCTAGCCAGCCATGCACCTTTGGGCCTTTTTGAGGGACACTATTTTTCAGAAAATGCATTAGAAGGGCTGATAAAGTTAGGGATTTATTTTAAAAAAAGAAGAGAAAAAGGCAGAGATAAGAAGGAGAGAGGAAAGAGGTGGCCTAGTCAATAAAAGCTGGTTTTGCATATTCTAAATCTCAATTCATAAGTTTTTCATCTGCATGCTTAAGCTTAAGAGACAAGACTTCATGTAATTGGCACTGTAAACAAACTCTGAAAGTGAGAAAAAAAGTGTTTAAATAGAGAGATACATTTGGTTCCAAAAAAAATAGAGAGATACATGCATAGAGATACACGCTGCCCAAATTTAAGATTCCATAAGCAAATAATATTAAATCCTAATGACTTCGTAAATTTATAAGCCAATAAATATTAGCATTCAATATTATATGCGTGCTTACATGTTTAATACATACGCATGTACAATCTTCTTACATAAAAGGTGGACAAAAAAGTAAATGTAGAATAACTAACCTAAAGTAACCTTTCCAAGTTGCCCGGAGATCAACTCACTGTTGCGAAAATAAACAAACCCATCATTAGGGCACATTGTTTTCAATTCTCTTTTCTTGTCATCAAGCTTTGTGCTGTAGGTCTTCTCCTTAACAGTAAGACTCACATAGACCCTCACATTTGCATGAGGGCGAATTAGAACACTAAATAACTGTTTGCCGCTCCAAAGCTCCACTGGCTGCAAAAAATTAATTGTGTTCAAAACTAATTTGCTGAATGGTTAACAATTGGTATTGCAGTGTTGACCCAGATTTTCTAGGTTGCATTAGTATGGGTATGATACGAATATAGGTGCTGGGTACAGTAATTTTTAAAAAATATAAGGGACAAGTAAAGCATACATGTCTATAAAATAGTAAACAGTAATTATATATCATATATATTTTTCCTGAAAAGTTCAAGCACTCTGACCACACAAAAACATCAATGCAATAGCAATTTTTCCTCCTTGCGAAAACAGTGCAATAAACCACAAGCAAACCAGGAGATAGTTTAATTAGGTTTGCAAATCAGCAAAATGTCATTAGCATTAAGTGTCGCTATCCAAATCACAGACTAGAGTACAAAGGGAACTTTGGACTTACAAAAGGGCTTTTCAGGTTAGGCAAATGAGTAAGAACACAGAATAGGAATTTTCAAGAGAATGCACCAGAAGAATCAAGAGTTTCAAACCCTAATATACATATCAAAAGTCAGTCGAGCGCGAAGGCAGTCAAGCACAACGGCTGAATCAAGCAAGATCAAAGTGACTCCAAATCAGAGGCTTGTCTGTTATTAGAGTTCTTGAAGAAATAGAAATTCCAACAAATGTGGGTAGAAATTAAGAACCTCCAAAATTCCAATGGTCTAAAGTAGACACATTTTTCACTCAAGTAAGTAGCAGTGCTCTCTGGCTATATGTTTCAGAGGAACAAAGAATAAACATTTCAGAGTTTAATGCACGTAGGAAACAACAGAAAATATAATAGATCAGTACTACGGGACAGACACAATTAATAAATAGAGCAGAATATAAGGATAAATGTATAAAACGTCTTAAATAACTAAGATACATTTCAGGCAAACATATCTAGACAAGCATGTGTAACTGACTAACCTTTATAATTGCTGGAGTCGGCAGATCAACAATATCCATGCCATCACCCATGTATGAGCAAATGAGTGAAAAAGTAGATCGATCATAAAAGGTATCTTTCCTAGATATGAGAAAGGAAGAGGTTAAGAAGTCTTGTGTAGAGGCAACCAAAATTTCCCCATTTTTTGGTGTGCACAAATTGTTTTGAACCTGGTAAACAAATGACATCTTAGTGAGATAAATGTATGAACAAAACGAAAGCAGCATAAGAGAGCAATTGAGTGAACATTCAAGACTGACATTTATTTTATGTAGGCAACTGAACAAAATCATGTAATCTTAGTCTCAACGATTTTAACTTACTTACAATCAACCCCAATGGAAAATGACTAAAAAAAGGGATTGGAAAATTTCTATATGGGGGAGTGATACTTTTGGATTTATCAAAGAACGAAAAAGCTCCTTTGAGCTTATGAGCCAGTATCTTTAATTTATTTGCATAGGGAGGACTTTTTGTCTTTGATTTTTTGTATATTACTCTTTTCTCCAATAAATCAATTAAGTAAAACATTTTGTCAGGGCCAGAACTCAATTAGTTAACTAAAAGAAATTAAGCCCAAACACAATCTAAAAAGAATAGCACGGCCAAAATATCATCCAAAAGGCTGGATTAAAACAAAAAATTCATTCTGAATTAAAAAATTTTACTTCAATTAAAAAAAAGGAGCTTTCGGATTAAAAATTTTCTTTCTGAAAAGATGATCATTTTAGACACCACAAATGTATTACATGAGATAAAGGAATTTTATATTAAAAAGTAGATTAAATTCATATTTATACAAGTAAAATAAAATTAAATATGTATGGATTCAGGACAATCTAGGCTCAAATACAAAAGCCTGAATTAATTTGCGCCTCAAGTGTGTAACCTGCCTGTTTATCAAATTTAATGGCTACATATCCATTTTGCAACTTACCCTTCGTGGATTGGCACATTTTCTTTGTCCCCTGGATTTATTTTATTAGAAACTCACACCCCATTCTGTTGGGCATATTTAACAGAGAATAATTCAGGGTGACAATTTGACAATTTCATGAAAAGGGAGGATGGAGCTAGGCCAAGAAAAAAGCATTTCTGTATTGACCTATATAACCTCATAAACATTAAACATTTAGCATGTGATCCTAGATGATAATAGGATCTATTGAATTTACCCCCATCAACAAAATAGCCTCTGTTCTTGCCTCCTCAGTCTGAGGGACATGCATATTCATCTCATCACCATCAAAGTCAGCATTATATGGGTTACAGACAGATTCGTTGAATCTCAAAGTTCTCCAAGGCATAATCCTGGCCTGCATAGGTAAATTAAGATCAATACTAAATCAAGTTTCACACAATAAAACATAGTATGGTTCAATCAATCACCCTATGACACATGATAGACATCCGATGCAAGCTTGGTTGTCTATTGAAAAGAACAGCATCTCCATCTTCCAAATGACGATCAACAATATCGCCATACCTTAGTTCATCTGCAAGGCGCTTCCTAAAAGAAACTTTCAAGGACCTACAAAAGAATACAATTGGGCATAACTTTTTTGCATAAGAATGTTATTGGCTCTAATTTAGCAGCAAAAGAATCATATGAATAGGAAACAATGAATCAACTTCAAACCTTGTTGGACCTCCAGCATGCCTAAGCAATCTTGCACCAGGATACTTATCAGGACCATTTCTCACACATTGTCTCAACTTCTCAATGTTGTGATGGGAAACACATTCGGGAAAAGTCAATATACGAGCCATATGGATTGGTATTGCAACCTAAAACAAATGAATAAATTGAGAAAAAATTATGACTTCAAATCTTTTTCAAAGATGTTAAATCTTTTCATTGAAGACACTTTTGCTTTATACAAGGGAGAAATAGTAGTTATACAATTTTAGTGTCTTGGCTAAGTTTTATGTCCCAAAAAATTTTCAATATAAAATATGGTAAAAGACTGGTCAAGTTTTGATTAGAATAAGACAACTGACCTCCGAAATCTTCAGATTAGGATCTGGAGATATAACTGTCCTGCCAGTATATTCAACACGCTTCCCAGATAAGTTGCCACGGAAACGCCCTTGCTTTCCTTTAAGGCGCTGAATGAAGCCAGCCAATGGCTTGGCACGTTGCAAAGGATATGGAATACCACGAACTTCACTGTTTATAAATTGAGCAACCTCCACTTGAAGTACTTCCCAGCCATCCTAAACCAAAATCATCAACAAAATGACAATTATGCTACATCCTGGAACCAGATGAAAGCCTCTCATGCCAGAAGAACAGCTTGGAGGGGAATTATCAATGTAACAAAAACTAGTGCATAAAGCAACAGCCAGCCTTGAGACATATACAAGTATAAACCAATTTAATGACGATTAGAGATTGGAAGTTCTATCCTTGCACATGTTGGCGTCAGTTGATCCATATAACCGACCCCACCTAGTGGAAAAAGGCTTTGGTTGTTGTTGTTGTTGTTGTAGAAATATAATTTAAATAAAAAAATCTCTCACAGCTAATTTAAAAAGCAAAAGAAGAAATATAACTGAAATACATGATACACCAGAAGTCTAAAACCAAGAGAAGTATTTAAGTCCAAAGGAATTAATGAGATAGATAAGATATCGGCACAAAACCAAAAGTAAGAACCAGTATTTGTTTCAAGACTATAATTCACGCAAACACCTATAAAGCCATAATATCACAAAAAATATCACAATATTCAACAATATCAACCTAATGTTAACAAGGGAAATACAATTGCTCAACATGTTCTACTATACCAGACATTTGAATGCTCCACTTGCTTCCTGTAACTCTTGGCGGAGGTTAGCATTGGCTTGAATTATTTGCTTTAGTCTCTCAGTTATGTCATTTTCATTGCTGCCAAAAATTAAGGGTGAAAAATACAAGCATTAGTTGAACTATAATATAGAAACTATGTTTTCCCTTGAAAAAACTTAACTAGACAATGTTAATGCAGAAAGAAAAAGAAAAAATGCTACCAAATATGCACTGACATTACCTCTGTGACCCATCCATTATAACTGAAGGTCGAATAGCTATAGGTGGCACTGCAATTTTTGTTATAATGAGTTTCTCTGGTCTGTCTGCAAGATAAAGTAATTCACAGTCCTACAACAAAATATGATAAGAAATTCAACTTGAGAGAAAAGATAAATATCTAGCATGTAATGCATGTTGTCTTCAAGAATGCTACCACAATCAGCCATCCCATTTTCTTATAGAAAAGCAAAGGAAAATCAAAAGCCACAAAACCAAAAAATTCCACATATAAATGCGCACCTCATCAAGCATTCTTTTGAAGAGGGAAAGAACTCTAAGAGGGTTAAGAATGTGTGTAGTCAAGTTGATGGGTGCCTTAGCCTCTTTTGTATGAGAAATTGCTGATCGAAACTCTTCCACATTGCCATCAATACATTTTGAAGTATCATGAATAATGCCAAGCACAGACACAGCCTTCTTAACTGAACCTGTATCATAAAAGCCTTTCTTATTATAAATGACGTATGCCAGTAGGATAAACATTCCCAACCTTAGGACAATAGCAAAATCCTACATTGATGTACAAGTGTAAGCCTATGAGAGCTACTTAGCTCATAGTTCTATGTGTTAGGGGCTGCAATCATAACTTAGTGAGACAAATGACAAGAACGCAACGTCCATCAAATTTTTTTGTTTGGAGATTCAGGACAAGGGAAATAATTTTCATCATTAATGTTAAAGACAACCAAGGGGCCTCATAGGAAATAGGTCACTAAGTTTTTTTTTTTTTGGCCTGAAGGTCACTAAGTTAGTGAGTGGTAATAATTGGAAGATGCCTACCCATGAATCATGAAATGACCTTTATCAAGGATGACAACTCACAATCCAACAACCATAAGAGATCATGGTGGTAAGTTAAAAAGCTTATTTGTTTAATTGACCTAGACCAAACGTGGTCATAGCTAAGGGCATATTAGTCCATTCATGCAGAGTCCTATACAAGAGAACAAAGATGTCGTCTTTGATTTGCCTATATCAAGATATCAAGAAAGCATCAGGAAACACTGTTCTCTAAAATATCTAACTCAACATATATAGTTGGAATGGTGAAACAGTTATTTGATTAAAGGTCTATCTCTGGTTGTTGCAACTTATGCCTTATTCTAGCTGCTATTTAAGTATTCTAAATTTCAAAGGCTTGTTGAAAAGGAACAAAAACTGTGCAAGCTTATTATAGCCAAGAGTATATATTCAAGTAAGACGAAGGTTAAAATAATTATTGTTTATTTGACAGTCTTTTAGACACACAGGAACTAAATCACCATAATAAAACCTTAAAATAATTTTCAATTGTAACAGCATAATAAAAGGGGCTGAAGCCAACCATTGATAAATCCACATCTCAGACATGCTTTTCTACTTAACGAGGTACTACATTTATCAATAAGATCTTTTGCAATTGCGATCTTCTTCAAAGCCTCTATTTTGGGACTTCTCATCTTCTTCAACTGGTTTTTGCACAAATCTTCATCGATGAGTATACGGGCACAGCCCTACATAGAAGTCACATGATATTCAAAATATAATTCAAGAACATATATACACACAAAATCAAGACTATTACATATTAAAGAGCATGCTACACTCAATTTATGTCAGAGAATGGAATGAGGAAAAAAAGATTGGGTGGGAGAATGGTCCTTGTTAATGAATATTGTGTGCAAATTTAAATTGGATATTTTAAAATTGACAAAGATTTTGAAGATTTGGCTTATTTTTCTTATCATTTTATCTTTTTCCTTTAGGAGAGAAAGCTTTCTTTTTTTACCACAAAAGGATGATGAATCTGAAATTAGAATCAACGGACATAAATTTATCATTTTTAGAGAGACAGTGAATACTTCAATTTGGAAATTTTGTAATAACATAATTGACTACCCCTCAAAAAGCTCAAGCCCAAAGTCTAACATTGCTGAACATTCTAATCCCCTTGCTGATGAGAATTTGGTAAAAGAACAAAATGAAGAAAGAAAGAGAAGACAAGAAACACTCAAAATTGCATACCTTGCAAATACACTTCAATATTTGCAAAATGGTACCTAAGTATCCAACGTTGTAAACAGGAAGAGCAAGGTCTAAGTATCCGAAGTGCCCTGGACAGTCAGCAAAGTTTCCATGGCATGTTGCACATGTGCAACTCTTATTAGCAGGGCCCTGAATAGCACGAAAATAATCATTCTATGCTGTCAGACATAAACATTTTGAAATAAAGAGATATCACCAACATTAAGCAGATTGGAAGTGTCCATTCAAGTAATGCCATTCAATCATGCATGTCATCTATCTAGAATTAACAAACAACGAACTGACATCTAATTCTGATGAAAACTCTTATTGCAAGAGTTAAAAAGATGAACCACTTAATTTAATACATCTATTAAACGTATACTTGGTTGATCATCAATAACAATTCAAGAAAGTGTGGAAGTTGACCTTGAGAAATGCCACAGAGGTGCAAACGGTCTTTATGGAGACATTATTTCCAAGTTACCTAGGTACTAGCATGTAATACACTATATGGATAGAACTCGACACTTTTTTTGTAACTTCTTGTGAGGCTTGGTCAATAAGGCAGTTCATCTCATCATAAAATCAACAAACAGAAAACAATGTCCAATGAGTAACATCGAGTACAAAATTATAGATGACTATACATTCAATGAAATCCAATGCACAAGCATAAACAGGTTCATTATAAATCCAACAACATTCATAGAGGATTATGATCACATGAAGGCATGGCAAATAATAACACAGAAGGATGACTGAATAATCAACAATGAGCAGAGCCAACTTCGAGACTTAAATACACGAGTAAAAGGAGCAAAAATGGGAAAGATATTACCATGCGGGGATCCAACAAGCCACCATCGATTGGCTTCCTAGTTTGATCATAGTATGAACCTTTCCACACTTGAACTTCGGCAATTTTGCTAATCTCTGACTCCGATAACGCAGTGAATTTCATGCTCTTTCTGTAAGATACAACAACAAACCCTGAAGTTAAAAGCCCAGTTGTACCAACAACTAACAGTCTTAAATAACGAAAAATCGAACTAACAAAACCCCTCACATTCTTCGCGGCCCTACATCCTCGATATAAGGTTCCTTAGTGAAGGTTATGCCTTCGGCTCGCGCTCTATGCATCTTTCTTCAGGGACTGCAGAAAATGACGTGGAAGTTGTTTAGGATTTAGGGTTTCTTGCGGTCCAAAGCATCCAAGCTCACCAACTACTCTACGACGACACGGTTATTCGTAAACCTGAAAAAAAAAAAACTCAGAGCTCGAGGNAAAAAAAAAAAAAAAAAAAACTCAGAGCTCGAGGAGGAATTTGTTACTGTAAAAGATCATTTTGCACCGGAAAGAATGCCTCTCACGCAGAAAAATTCACTCATGCATCCGAAGTACAGTAACAGAAAAATCATAACCAAATATATATATATATCATTGGCAGAGCTCTTCCACAGCGGAGAGGCATAGAAAAACTGGTTTGACAAGCAGGTTGGACTTCGCGACACAGAGCAAATGGATTTTCATGAAAGCAGGGGCAAAGCATATGCATCACTTAATTTGCAAAACTCAGTGTTTAATACTCACCTTGGCGTCGAAGAAGCAGACACCGTTGCAAGCGTCACAGGCCGTCGCTGGCGTCACCAAAAGCAGCGGCGTCGCCGTCGCAGAGTGAGGAAGCGCAGAAGATGATTTTGAGAAGAAGAGGCAAATGAGGAAACGCGCGCAAATAACCTCATTTTGACCCACCCTAGTTTTTTTGGGACCAAAGTAGCAAACGCAGCGTTCTGAAAGGTTTATTTCTTTTTAGAAACAAGGCCAAAACCTCATTTTGACCCCTAATGTTTAATTCAAATTCTGTTTTATTTTATAATATTTTATTTGTTTTGTTTTGGTCCTTAATGTTTCCCAACCATCCTGTTTTGGCCCCTAACTATTGAATGTTGTTATATCTCTCTTGTTTCAAGTCCAAATGTGACAAAATATGAGCTATGAATTACTCTTCATAAGTTTTTTCTTTGGTCAATAAGAGTTGTTGGCAGACGAGGTCAAATCAAGTCTAAAATCAAGCCCGAAAGTAGAGCTGTCAAAATGAGCCAAACCTGGTGGGTTAGCTCGTTTAGCTTGCCAATTTAGCGAGCTGGGTTGAGAAAATTTGACTCACAAAAAATTATAGCTCGAGTGAGCTGGCTCACTTAACTCGCGGCTCGTGGTGACCTGACTCTAATGAGTTGGCAAATTGGTGAGTCAACCCACCTTATTCAAAGAAGAAAAAAAATATGAAAAATTTAAAATTTAATACCCAAAAACTAAAATATCTAAGTCAAAAAATGCAATTTATTGTTGAATTTAAGTTTCTTATGTATGAAAAATATTTTTAATTTAAAAGAAAATCTGGTTGGTGGGTTAAATGAGCCAACTCGGCCCACCAAGTTGGTGAGTCGATTTGGCAAAACTTGACTCACTTGGGGTTTCTGGCTCGCGTGAGCCGCGGTTCGTGGCGAGTCAGCTCGAGTGAGCCTAGTTGACTCACTTTGACACCTCTACTCGAAAGTAGTTCGTTCATTACATGAAGTTGTTTATATCTCTCTCAGTTTAAGTATAAATACGACGAAATTAAAGTTGCAAATTACTTTTGAAGAGTTTTTTCTTGTTCGGTTAAATTCATCAGCAAATAATGTCAAATAGTACTTTAAAATCACTTTTTTTTATGTCAAAGACTACTCCGGACCAGGCCCACCTTTCGCAGACCGAAGATGTGAAGGTCCCTTCCAAAACGATTGTCGATGGACTGCCGACAATGGATCCTTCCATTCCTCTGGTGTCAATTCGCTAAAAAAAAATTTTGGGGCCAAATTTCAATTTTTGAAAATATCGAGCCGAGCGAGCCTTCTCAGGTTTTCTGCCCACGTCACACCATACCGATAACGCTTCGAATAAAATGGCTAGTTGAGACATCGTATTTGCGTGCAAAGAACTAAAATAAGCTTACTATATTAGGGAGTCCTAGAACAACTCTCACCCAAGCTAGCTTAACTACAGAGTTCTAATGGAATCCGGTGCATTAGTGCTAGTTTGATCGCACTCGTTAGGTCATGTGCGCACATTATATTAGGGCCTCATCGCTTCCCACGCGGCTAGTAGTCGGCGTCCACTCTAATCATCAAGACTGGGCCTAGTTTTCATACTGGCTTTCGGCCCGACAACTGGCCATATCGGCTTCTGAACCGAGCCTTGTAACATCCAACATTAATAATAATATTTTTAAATTTTACTTGTGTGTTAGACTTGACCAAGGATGGAAAGAGGAGGAAGGGACTTGTATGTAAATAAATAAAAGCTTGGGAGACTTGAAGTAGAGTTTTAGTGAAGAGAAATTGAAGGGAAGGACCAAGTGGCAAACAAAAAAATGAAAGATGGACCTATTTGTAAATGGTAGGTGTGCTGATATTTTAAGTCAAGAATTAAAGGGTTTTTGGAAAGAGAAAAGATAGGAATTTGGGGGAAAAGTGTCGAAGGTGAAGAGGAAGAGAAAGAGGCATGGAGGAAGGAAGAAGGAGAAGATAAGAGGTGGAGTTCTTGTTGCTTGGATCTTGAGGTAGGATTCTTGTCTTCCCCTCCTTTGTTTAGATTATTCATTCTTTCTTCTCAAATCATGAAGTGAAATGCTAGGGTTTTTGGGTTTGTATGTTCTTGAACCTTTTGTGTGCTCATCTTGATGTTTGACTTTCAAATAGTGATTTTGTTTCTATCTTGTCTTGGTGGGTTTAAAATCTGGTTGTTGGTGTTGGTTTTAAGATGTATGATGACTTTGTTAACTCTTTGATGTTAGGGTTTGATAGACAACTTTGTAATCTTGGAATTCTTTAATAATGTGTTTTGTTTGGATGAAATTTGGGTGCTGGACGCCATTCTTTCGAAGTGAAACCTGCAGGGATTGTTTTGAAAACTTGAAAAACGAGTTGTTGCAGCAAAAATTCGGTTCTGCAAAATTTCGTGAGTTCGCCGCGGATTTCACCGTGGGGGGGTGGTGGCCAAATCCGCGGCCAACTCTCCTGGAGGTGGAAAAATTAATGTTTTATTCTGGTTTGGTTCTTTCTTTTGGTTGGCTGATCTTTGGTGCTAAAATGAATAATTATGGGGATTAAATGAGGGAATTTTCACAAAGATTTGTTGGCTTATAAAGTTGAATTCAAAGTGTTGTGAAGGTGGTTTCAATGACTTGATTTTAGTCCCGTTTGTTAGTAGAGGACAAAAGAATGATATTCTGATATGTAATTAAGTTATTTTGGATATATTGGCAAGTTCATGTTGTTTCTAGAGTTGTTGTAAAGTTTGAGAATAAATATTGAATCTTGTTATAGAGAAAGGCTTGTGCAAAAGTATATGTGATATTGTTTTGAAATCAAATTGTGATTGAATCTTTTGGGGGGTATAAGGGGCCGGGTGGTGGTCAAATGGGGTTATAAGGGTCTCAAATTAGTGGACACATGGTGGTGGGGATATAAGGGCCCGGGTGGTGGGCAACTCTATGTATGTTATATATGGGAGGAAGTGGTTATTTGTGCATTTGATTGTGTTTGGTTGCTGAAATTTTATATTCTTCATTCCTTGGATGCAATTAAAATATTGTATGTTGTAAACTTGGTTATTATTTCCCTTATGGATTGTATGATGTTTTTCAAAGTCCTTTGAATGTTTCATCTAATCTTGGGATTGTGGTTAAGTGAGAACTTGAATCCTACTGAGAATTTTCCCAAATTCTCACCCCTACTTCCATAGGTCTTATGATGCAGGATAGAAGAGGCCCTGGTGGTGGAGCAACCGGCGGTCCAGCTTAGGCTGTATGCTTAGTTTCATGTGGTTCTCTTAGCTTTTACAGTTTCTGTTGTTAGTGTTTACTGGATCTTTCCTAAAGTTAATGTTTGTGTGGACCCTGCGTGGTCTCATGATGGAGGCTGAGCCTCTTGTGTATTGGAATACTTAATGTATCTGATATTTATGGTTTTGTTAACAGCCAGTGAACTCCTACTTTTGGTGTATTACTCTGTTTTCGTAAGCTTTATATGAAGGGATGTTTCAAGCCCGCCTTCCGCCGATTGATGTCGTGTGAGTCCCTTCAAAACGCCTGCCAATAGACCAATGACATTGGATCCTTCCCTTGCTCCGGTGCTAATTTGCGAAAAGCCAAAATGTTTAGGCCAAATTGCAATTTTCAAAAATATTGAGCAAGACGAGCCTTCGCAGGCTTCCCGCCCACGACAGATCGTACCAATAACCTCTTTCGCTGATCGAAACAATAATGTTGAGACGCCTTCAAAGGCTTAAGTTTTCTCGCCCATGACACATCGTACCAATAACCTTAAAGTATCGCAAATACGACGCCTCAACTCCCCACCAACCATATTTTTTTCATTTTTTTTTAAATTAAAATTATTTTTCATACATAAGAAACTTGAATTCAACAATAAATTGCATTTTTTGACTTAGATATTTTAGTTTTTGGTATCAAATTTTTAATTTTTCATATTTTTTTTCTTTTTTAAATAAGGTGGGTTGGCTTATCAATTTGCCAACTCACTCGAGCCAGCCCACCACGAGCCGCGAGTTAAGTGAGCCAGCCCACTNATGACATTGGATCCTTCCCTTGCTCCGGTGCTAATTTGCGAAAAGCCAATATTTTTAGGCCAAATTGCAATTTTCAAAAATATTGAGCAAGACGAGCCTTCGCAGGCTTCCCGCCCACGACACATCGTACCAATAACCTCTTTCGCTGATCGAAACAATAATGGTGAGACGCCTGCAAAGGCTTAAGTTTTTCCACCCACGACAGATCGTACCAATAACCTTAAAGTATCGCAAATACGACGCCTCAACTCCCCACCAACCATATTTTTTTCATTTTTTTCATTTTTTTTTAAATTAAAATTATTTTTCATACATAAGAAACTTGAATTCAACAATAAATTGCATTTTTTGACTTAGATATTTTAGTTTTTGGTATCAAATTTTTAATTTTTCATATTTTTTTTCTTTTTTAAATAAGGTGGGTTGGCTTATCAATTTGCCAACTCACTCGAGCCAGCCCACCACGAGCCGCGAGTTAAGTGAGCCAGCCCACTCGAGCTATAATTTATTGTGAGTCAAATTTCCTCATCTTTGGCGAGCTAAACAAGCCAACCCACCAAGTTTGGCTCGTTTTGACGGCTCTACTTTTGGGCTTGATTTTATACTTGATTTGACCTTATCTACCAACAACTCTTAAAGACCAAAGAAAAAACTTATGAAGAGTATTTTGTAGCTCATATTTTGTCACATTTGAACTTGAAACAAGAGAGATATGACAACATTTAATAGTTAGGGACCAAAACGGAATGATTGGAAAACATTAAGGACTAAAACAAAACAACAAAAAATATCAGGAATGTAAACAGAATTTGAATCAAACATTAGGGGCCAATATGAGGTTTTGGCCTTGTTTTTAAAAAGGAAAAAACCCTTTTAGAACGCTGCGTTTGCTACTTTGGTCCTAAAAAACTAGGTTATACTTATCTGCGCGCGTTTCTTCATTTGCCTCTTCTTCTCAAAATCATCTTCTGCGCTTCCTCACTCTGCGACGGCGACGCTGCTGCTTTGGGTGCCTGTGACGCCGGCAACGGTGTCTGCTTCTGCGACGCCAAGGTGAGTATTAAACACTGAGTTTTGCAAATTCAAGTGATGCATATGCTTTCATGAAAATCCATTTGCTCTGTGTCGTGAAGTCCAACCTGCTTGTGAAACCAGTTTTTCTATGACTCTCCGCTGTGGAAGAGCTCTGCCAATGATATATATATATATTTGGTTATGATTTTTCTGTTACTACTCGTGTTTATCAGTATTGCCGATGCATGAGTGAATTTGTTAGAGAGAATGAATGAGGAAATTTCAGAAGTAGTTTGTGTTTTCTATTCATGGCATCCTCAATAAATTGTTTCACATCATTCCTTAATGTTATAATGGTATAATNGTGAGTATTAAACACTGAGTTTTGCAAATTCAAGTGATGCATATGCTTTCATGAAAATCCATTTGCTCTGTGTCGTGAAGTCCAACCTGCTTGTGAAACCAGTTTTTCTATGACTCTCCGCTGTGGAAGAGCTCTGCCAATGATATATATATATATTTGGTTATGATTTTTCTGTTACTACTCGTGTTTATCAGTATTGCGGATGCATGAGTGAATTTGTTAGAGAGAATGAATCAGTAGTTTGTGTTTTCTATTCATGGCATCCTCAATAAAGTGTTTCACATCATTCCTTAATGCTATAATGGTATAATACATGATGTTATACATATAAGGCCCTTTCTATTTCATTATAATAAAAAAAAATCTTGTATATTCAAACCTCCAGGGATTTCCGATCATATATGCCTTATGCATCTTCGGAAACAGAATGTACATTGTTGCTCTTTCATAAACACAGGTTTTAATTTAACCATAGATAACAAAGAAGGTAATGACAGAACTCTTTTTCATAAACTTGGAGACTAGAGAATGTGTTGAAGTTGTTATTTGAGTACCTTTAATCTTGAATTTCTTATTTAAGTACTTCAAATTTAGAAATTAAACGTGTTTTTTAGGATTCACAAGTCAATCACATAGAATCTGAGGCCTCGCTACAACCAAAATAAATGGAAATAGATTTGGGGAAAATTGCATTTGACGTTGATTTTCATCCATCGGACCGCCTTGTTGCCGCAGGACTGATCAACGGTGACCTTCACCTGTGAGTTACATTGGTGTTGAAGCTTACACTATCAACTGCTTCCATTGTTGTCACTCATTTGTTTCCCCACTGTTTGTAATAAATGATTGGTAATATATATTTTTCTTTAACCTCATGCTTTGTTGCAACTCTCTCTCTTGCAGATATCGGTATAGCCCTGATAGCGTGCCGGTGAGGTATAATTTTCATATCTTTTTTCAGTTTTATTTGTTCCCACATTTCATCTTAATTTGCATCCGGTTGCTGCTGTTAGTGGTTTATATTGTTTAATGGGATCTTGCTAGGTCGTTGGAAGTTCATGCTCACACTGAGTCTTGTAGAGCTGTTCGTTTCATTAATGAAGGACGTGGTATGTATTAATTATATTTTTCCTTAATGTTCTTTTCGTGGGTAGTTTTGCACTTTTGCTAATGATCACTAATATCATGAGGATAATTGCATTAAGTTCCTTCTTATTCTTGTGTTTTAGCACTTTTGACGGGTTCTCCTGATTGCTCAATATTGGCAACGGATGTGGAAACAGGATCTTCTATTGCCCGTCTTGATAATGCCCATGGGTGGGTTTTAATTTCTCGTTTACTCATGTTGACTTTGTTGTTCAGAGGTTTTATGTGGTATTGTGTGATAATGCAGGGCTGCAGTCAATAGATTGATAAATTTGACTGAGTCAACTGTTGCCTCAGGAGATGATGACGGGTGTATTAAGGTAACCTTTCTTTCTATGTTTGTAGCATTTCTGTTAAGCTGTGGAGAACATCTAGTATAATCTTATCTACATATACATTCTATCTATGTATAAGTAGAGGAGTGGTAAACAAGGGTATACTCTCTAATTATCTTATCTTTTTGTTCTATTAGTTCATTAACTTCTTTGCCCTTTAGGATCAGCTAATTTAAAATACCATTTGTACCTTAGTACATAGTGACATGTTGGAATACTGTATCCTATCGTTACCTATTTGTTAAGATTTTCTACACTTAGCTTTATGGGACAATAGATAGTCTTTCTTCTCGACATTTATGATTTACAATGCATTGCACCTCCTTTTTTCTTTTTAATTTTTTATTCTTGCATATCACTTATGTGGTAATTTCTCTTTCACCTCAAGATCACTAGCGTCTGTTTTGAAGATTTTTGTGATATCAAATTGATGGATTAAAGGAAAGACTAACTACTTCCTGATTGCTTTTTAATTAACTTTTAGTCTTTTACTAATTGCAGGTATGGGATACTAGACAAAGGTCATGTTGCAATTCATTTGATGCTCATGAAGATTACATTTCAGACATTACTTTTGCATCTGATGCCATGAAATTGTTGGGAACAAGGTACTTTTTCGATTTTCTTTATTTTTATTGATAGTTCAAGTTACTTAATGAAGTAACCTTTTTCGCTTAAACCTAAATAATAAATGTAAAAAGAGAATGAAGAATAAAATATCGATTTTCTTAATTTTTTTTATTTTGACGATATAGTAATTAGTATCAATGTGCCCAAAAGCCAAAAGGTAGTTGATTTAATTTGCTTTGAGAAATTCTTGAAGCATAATGTAGCCAACTATGCTTGATTTTTGTACTTGAGCTGTGTTCTTCTTTCCTCTGATTCAATTTATTTTAAATTACATTGTGTGAAAAATTATGTCAACTCTTTGCTCATGTTTGACTTTGTTTTTCCCTTATTTATGCTGACTGTTTCATTGGATTAACTTTAACTAATTTGTTTTTATCTTTAAAATATAAATAAATTCTAAAAACAATAAAAGCAAAGAAGTGGAAGTAATTTTTTTAAATTTTAAAAATAATAGAAGGAACTAGGAAGTGAAAAGTTATTTTAGTTCCCACTCTCTAAATTCATATATACTCCCTGTTATCTATATTTTAGCATACAGTTTGAAACCAATGGCTCTAGAAGGTCTAAAGTCATATAGTACATAATAAATATATGTGGAATGTTCAAACTGAATCACAATGGGAATTTGAGAGGAACTTCAATTATCTGTCATATGATGCCCTTCAATTGTTTTTTCTTAAATTTCCTGTGTTGCGTCTCTTGTATCAGTTACACTCCCATGCACTGCATGAGTTTTTTTTTCTTTTCTTTTTCTATTCTATCATCTGCGACTTATTGATGCAATTTGAATCTTTTTTCTTTTAATTCATTATCCTTGTGAAGTGGAGATGGGACTCTATCTGTTTGCAACCTTCGAAGAAATAAAGTAAGTTATCCACGTGGTGTTTCTGAATTGCAACTATTTAATGACAAAAAGTTAAAGCTGCTGAATATTAGATTTTGACCACTTTTTATTGTTCTACTAATAGGTCCAAGCTCAGTCTGAGTTTTCTGAAGATGAGCTATTGTCTGTTGTTATAATGAAGGTATTTTACTTCTAGTTAGTCTCTCGTAGGGAAGAGTGATTGCTTATTCAAATATGCTTTTGGTTTGCAATGTGGCTGATCTGGCTTTTTCGTTTCCTTTTTTCAAATCAGAATGGTAGGAAAATTGTCTGTGGATCACAAACTGGAACCCTTTTATTGTATTCATGGGGATATTTCAAGGACTGCAGGTACATGATGTGGAGGGCAATAATGCTGTATTTTGGTACTGCTGATTTTGTCTCTATTACTGATATTCTCGTTTGATGACTTTATTTTCCAGTGATCGATTTATTGATCTCTCACCAAACTCTATTGATGCTTTGTTGAAGGTAAGTAGGTAACATGATTATTTCAGCATTAATAGGCTTTTATATCATTCCAAGGTGATAATAAGTTTTTTTATACTTTGATCTTAGCTTGATGAAGACAGACTCATTACTGGATCAGAGAATGGGCTAATCAAGTGAGTCTTTGCAGTATGGGGGCATCATAGCCTTTGATTTGATTATATTTATTCTTTTATATGCCAATCCAGTCATTTTCATAATTTTTTCAAAATTTATTTGTTCAGCCTAGTTGGGATATTGCCAAACAGAATCATCCAACCAATTGCAGAGCATTCAGAATATCCCATTGAACGTCTTGGTAACATAAAAGCATCTATTAATTTCAGCTTTCAAATTCTTCAGTATTACTTTAGTTTTATCATGTCACATCAATGTCTCAACTCAATTGCTGCCATGCTGCGTCAAGGAAATTGTTATAATTTTTCTTCCTGTTAGATTATATATATATATATATATATATTCATCTCTTAATATTGTCTATGATATTGTTTGTTCATGCACAAGCAATTAGTATGAGTATGATTTCTTTTTGTCCCTGATATACTTAATCATGCAATTTTGACCCATTGTTTTATTTTGTCTTTTAGCTTTTTCGCATGATAAAAAGTACCTTGGCAGTATTGCGCATGATCAGATGTTAAAGGTGCTTCTCTTTCTTTTATATCTCTCTTCAAAAGTGAAAAGGAGTTACAATGTTCCATTTATTTTTGGAAAATTTGCACTAGATATGAATTTTAATGATTGTATGTCTGTGGGTATGCAGATGTTGATAATCTAAATTTGTCCAACTTTTAGATGGTTTATTAGTCCTTGAAAAGAAAATACGTATAGCACTTTGTCAAATAACTAAATTATTTGACAATTCAAAACTACTCCTTACATCTGCATTTATATATTTTGTACACATCCTACAAATAGTTTTCCAAACTTCCTCGTAAATCTTTCTGCTTTGCAGATATGGGACTTGGATGATCTTCTACAAGATTCAGGAAGAACACAAAGGAGTGACGTTGGCATGATTGATAGTGACGATGACGATACAATGGATGTAGATGGCAATTCTTCTAAGTCAAGTAAAGGTATGATCGATATGGGTGTAGTGTTGTAAATGTCACAAGGCTATTTCTTGGACTTTATTTTGTATTGCTACCTTTTGCAGGGACCAAGACAAAGAATTCGAGTAATGGCCATGCTTTAGGCGGTACAAACAATTTTTTTGCAGATTTGTAGATTATGGTTACAACATTGTTTGAGTATGTTAATCCTCTTCAGTATTACTTGCAAGTGTGATATAACCTTTCTACAAGTCAAGATTGCCGTCTTCCAATAAGATATTAGTTCCATCTCTTCTGGGTGGGATAGTTTTGGTACACAGCAATAGATGAATGGTGTTCTTTGTGATCTAGGTGGAATCTGAAGTCTTTTTGTTATTTATAATTTTATATCATGTTATCTGTTTATTTTTGGTAAAAATACTACTCAAATTTGAGGGTCAGTTCGTTTCCGTTTTTTTAAAAATTTGTTTTGATTATAATCATAGTTTGATTATAATCAAAGTTGATTATTTTTGTAGTGGTGTTTGGATGATTGTTGATTATTTGGTGTGAAATTATTAAAATGGGTATGTAATGATTGTGGTAGGTGGATAAAAAGTAAGGAAATTGATAAATTGTATAGGGGTATAAATGGAAGAAAAAGTTGGAAAAAGTAAGATGTGATTTGATTATAATAAAAGTGTGTTTGGATGTGATTGTTGTTTGAAAAAAAAACAAAAATGTTACTGTTTGCCTTGAAAAGCGTGAAATCTTGATTATTTTTGTGTGTAAGTGGGGGGATGATTATCCAAATCGGTGCACCGTTTCATTTTTGCCTACGAAATGGTGCACCAAAAAGGACTAAAATGTCTTCTTGTTGCTCGACATTCGGTGCACCAGCGAAGAAATCGGTGCACCGATTCGCAGCAGATGAGAGAGAAAGTGTAGCGCTGGCGGACCCGAAATTTTCATTCATTTTGGCCTAATACTCAATTGGTGTATGTGAACAATCGGTGCACCAAATACTCAATCGGTCCACCGATTAGGTGGTGTAAATTCCTTATGTGAACAATCGGTGCACCAAATACTGAATCGGTCCACCGATTAGGCGCTGTAAATTCCCTATGTGAACAATCGGTGCACCAAATACTCAATCGGTGCACCAAATGTCGGCCTATATAAGCATTTGGCGTCCCATTCATTCATTTTTTTAACCAACAAATGAATTAACAATGTTCATAGTTCCCTTTCATACTCTTGCAATCTTCAGCATCCACAATATTCATAGTTCACCAACAAATGAATTAACATTTTAACCCCAATTTATGTTGGAGTAGAAACGAAAATGAAGTTGAACATAACTTTGAGTTTAGAATTCAGATCTTGGCTTCTTGCTGACTAGTTTCCTCGCCTGTATATTCATTTCCGAGTTCAAATACATGAACTCATTTCGAATCTAAGCAAAACAGAGCAATTTCTCAAAATTTCTTGTGGCAATATGATCTATGGGTGCCGAAAACCAAAACCATAAACTCATTTCTTGTGATCTATGATCTATTTCACATCACCAGCTTCGAAAATCATAAACAGAGCAATTTCACTTTCTTATTTCACATCACCAGCTTCGAAAACCAAAACCATATGATCTATGATCTATTTCTCAAAATTTCTCAAAATTTCTTGTGATTTCGATTCAAATTCGTTTGATTTCGTTTTCGTTTTGGCTGTGATTTTAATTTTGGATTCTGAGAATTCGATTTTCGAAGAGGTCGACGGAGGAAAGGAGAGAGTGAGGATGAGGATGAAGATGACGATGTGCAAAATTTCAATTTCAGTTCTAAATTATTTGGGCAAGATAACATTTTAGCCCAAACACAAAAATAGATATTTACAAACTGACCCAATTTTGAAGTAAATGACAATTTTGCCCTTTGTGATTGGGGATTGATTGTATTAGAGTATAGGTAATTATAGGTTTATGTATAGGGGTATAAGTGTAATTGAGTGTGTTTGATTATTAAAAAATCATGATTATAATTGAATCAGGAAAAAAACGTAAACGAACATGTTTATTTTGATTATAATCAAAACAGATTATAATCAAAACGGAAACGAACTGGGCCTGAATCTTTTGATTATACACGAGATTTATTTTCCCTGCGTTGTGTTGTTTTGAGTATAAAATAGTGTCAATAATGGACTAGGATTAAAATCTAGCAAATTTGTGAGGAATGATCGATTTGATATGCAAATATGGCTTTTTGACCTTTAAATTCGTACAAGTTTAGTTGTGTTAATAAATAATATATTAAAATAAATTATACATTTATATAGAGAGAGATGGCTGATTATTTTTTATTATTCACATATGTAATTATGTATTTACTTTATCGATTATTTATACTCTATTTATATTTGTATCATATTGGATATCTTGGATTATTTTTTTATGTAACTGGACAACTTTGTCTAGATTGCTTTATGAATATTGCACTTCTCAGTGTTAGTGTCATGCTTCATAATATATCAGTAACTATAAATTAAAGCAAATATACTTTATTATTTTGGAACAAATGTTGTATATATGTATATATAGGCCAAAGTCTTATTTTGGTCCCTTAAGTTTGCTCAAAGTTTGATTTTGATCCTTCATCTTTATTTTTTTGTTCAGCTTTAGTCCTTCAAATTTCTAAAAAGTTTCTGCGTCTCCCTCTCTTTTTTATCCATTTTTTTCATTTAAAAAAAACACTAACTTTAATCTCTCAAAAATTTTACTTTTTTGCATTGAAGTCTTTTTTTTTTTATATATAATAGGATTAAAATGTAAGAAAAAAGAAACAGATTGGGAGGTTTTAATTGATTTAACCCCAAGAAAAAATTGAACTCAATGAATCGACTTCTTTCTTAATACATTTTTTCTTCATCCATCTTCTCTTTCCACCATCGCTGTGATCGCTATTGATTGGAATCATCGATTGTCACCAGCGTTGTGATGTCGTCCATCGTCACTGCCGTTGTTGCCACTACAAAGAAGTCACTGGGTTCAATTTTTTCTTGGGGTGACAATTAAAATTCCCAATTTGCTTTTTTTTATCTTATTATAAAAAGAAAAAAAACTTTAATGCAAAAGGTAAAATTTTTTGGAGATTAAAGTTAATTTTCTTTTCTTTTCTTTAACGAAAAAAATGGATGAAAAAAATGGATGGAAAAGAAAGAGGAACTAATGGTGGAACTTTTAGAAAACTCGAGGGACCAAAACGGAACGTAAAAAGAAAGGATAAGGGACTAAAACAGAACTTTGAGCAAACTTGATGGACCAAAATAAAACTTTAACCATAGATGTATATAGACGAGAAGAAACTGAAAAGATTCATTTAAATTTGCCTTATGATATTTTCTTTTAAAAATTGATCTCTTAAACCAGGAAAAGTTTTACGAAATCATTTTTTTTTTCTTTCCACTCACATTTTATTTTTCCACTTGGAAAAATTCTGTACTCTAATTTATTTTCCAGTATGGTTTAGAGAGAAAGTTTATATCCCTGGTATCGTGGGTATAATCCCATTTAGTTAGTGAACACGTTCTTTAGTCTTTACCCTAAAGTCAAATCTAAACGAAATTTTAGCGACAATATATTAGGATTATTCAATATTGGTGAGCGCAAAGAAATTCTTTGAGCTTAATAATGATAACACATAACGATAATGACCCTTTTTTTATTTTTTGTTAAAATATAAAAAATTCTTGTGTAAAAAATATCATCAACTTTTTATTTTATATAAATAATTATTTTTGTTAAAATTTTAATTAAAATATAATTTTTTTATAATTTTTTAACTACTCTTAATTACAATAATAATTAATTTTTAATTTGATCGAGTTGATTTTGAAAAAGATGCAGTCGGAAATTTCCTTAAATTACAAGATATGGTTGTTTGATTAGTGTCATTAATTTTTTATATAAATTTTTTTTCAAATACTTTTATTATTATATGAACAAAGAAATTTGTTTTTTTTTTAATAAAAATGATTATTTACACAAAAGGATTTTTTTTTTTTGCATTTTCTTATTTTTTACATATATCATTTATCAAAAATAATTATATTCAAAATATTTTAAAAAATAAAATTTAAGTATCTTTTTCTAATAAAAAATTAAATTTAAATTTATCAATTTTAGTAGAAATGATTCATTTCTATTAAGGATTTTGCTATGAAAAACTATTGAGCTTTTCCAGAAAACTCCAGTAAATTAAGTTATTGAATTTTTCATAGCAAAACCCTTTCTATTAAATCCAATCCAAAGTACGTTATGACGTTATTGGTAGTAACTAGTAGTCCACAAAGAAGTTACCATGTAAATTTTTAATAAAATGATTAAGAATGATTTTTTTTTTCTGTTAACTTACACACAATGACAAATATAAAAAAAGAAAAATGATTCTTTTCAACTATTTAAGTTATAAACAATAGCATAAATTTGATATAAATAAAAAAATAGCATAAATTTGACAATATCACATTTTAGGAATTAAAACAAAGTAAATCATAACAAAATTTATTTTTAGGATCAAAATAAAATTTACCATAATTTAAGGACCAAAATAAGTATTTGACCATAAAGCTAAAATTATATACATTAATTTATTAGAGTTGTAAGTATTTCAATTTCTAGTCTCAAGTTCAAGATTAATCATTATTTTAACTATAAAATAGAAGAATGATACCTTATAATCTTTTTTGAAAAAATAAAAAAACTAGAAAGGCATCACGTCCACCAATATTTTAATATTTTTATTACAAAAAATGTAAATGTGAAATAATATATATACACTAAACAAGTGGAAAGTGGTGTGATCTTCATCTGTAAACTGGTCAGAAGTCTCCCATGAAGAAGTCTTGCTCAGCTGGACTTTGAGAGAATATTCAACCAAAGAGGTATTTTATCTTTAAGAAAACTTAATTCATAAATAAATAAAATTAATTAATCAATTTTACTCAAAACTCGAAAGTCTATCAACATATTTTTGGCCTCAGAGACTTTGCAAATGCCTTAAGTTATATATGATTAAAAATTAAAGCAAACTAACTATTTAAAAATGGAAACTGAATTGTATGTTTGTTAGTTTTATTCATGAATTAGATAATATATTGTTTTAATTTTTAATTTAAAGACCAAAGAATATATTATTTTAGTTTACTCTTAATTTAATTAAGTTATTTTTTTGTTCAGTTGGGAATTTCAACAGATCAAATAGAGCTCGGAAGTGGAGTTGGGACTAAAAAGTAAAAAAATGATTATGAAAAATTGGTTCCAAATCTACTTTCGAACCTGATTTAATATCGTTTGTTGACAATCACAACTGAGAAAAAAAAAACTTATTAAGAATAACTCTTGCTTTCGGACTTGAAATAAAATAAATATGAATAGTTTTACTTATTTTACCATGAAATAAGCAATCTACTTTCATGACTCGATTTGATCTTGTTTGTTGACAACCCCAACTGGATAGAGAAAGTACTTTTAATTTAAAAGTAATGCATAATTCTAAACTCGTTGTATTTGAACTTGAAAAGAGATAAATATAATCACATTCAATAATTTAGAATTTAAATGAAACATTTTTGCCAACATTATTTAAGCACAATATGAATCTTGTAAAACATAAAGGACTAAAATAAATATAAAGATATAATACATTTAAGACTAAAATGACCTTTTGACTTCTTAAAAATAATGCATTTTCGAGTAAGAATGTATTGTTTCTAAATTTTACTTTATGCAAAAATTCTTAATATTCTAACTATAGATGGAGTAGCCTAATTAAGTAAAGGAGACTGGCACTCCTGAAAGTGACCAATCAATATGGTTAATTAAGATCAGTATTGGAAATTTTGGGAAGATTAATAAGTTAGCAATAATTCACTCCTGACTTGGACTGTATTATATAAACGCAAATATATATTCTACATGTTTTATTGTTTCAAAGTCTAATTGGCACATAAAAGTGATTAGTGAGACAAGTTTGAGTGCTAATTATCTACCAATATCTTATACACATGTTTCACGTTCACACTAAATCTTCAGTGCTATAGCTAAACCCTTTTAGAAGTACCTGTAAAAAAAATTGCATAGAGGATACACCAACATATATTATAGGTCAAAACTTCAATTTGATTCCAAATAAATGGGGTAGATTTTGTTGAATATTATTACAAAATATTAATTTCAAGGTAAAGCGACGTTGGGATCAATGTGTGGTAATATAATGCTAATCTAGGAAGCATGGACATGGACACGGACACAGAACATGACACGAAGACAGACACACTGACACGTTAAATTCTTAAAGTTACATGACACGACATGACAGATACTTATATATATAAATAATTAAAAATTCATAAATTTTGATGAAAATTGTGAAAGTTATAATATATATTCATAATATATGTCATTATTTTATATTGTTTGTCTTTTTAAAATCATAAAAAATTAATTTTATATTCTGAAACTTATGGATATGTGTCGTATGGGTATCATACGGGTGTCGAACACAGACACGTATCTGACACGGCGACACGCCCTGAAAATGAAGTGTCCATGCTTCATAGATGCTAATTGAAGGCACATGAACGTAGTTGAATAGTGTGTCTGTTGGAGCATTTTTAGTAAGTGAGATCAAATAGTACTTTAGTACACGGGAATGGTGTTTTGGGGTATAGTGATATAGTAATTGTAAAAGATTTTAAATTACACATATTTTATATATTTGGATAAAGAAAAAAATGTGGGAGTAAGAGTCCTATCTATCATCTTAATGTAAAGGTGATAGATCAAACAGGCGAGTATTGGATGTTGTATCTTGGAGGTAACGCGTCTGTGTACCACTGCACCGGGTGATATGAGTAAATCAACCCATAGGAGGCGTGAATTACCTTAAAGAAAGCGAGATATTTGTGCCTCAGCCTAGGAACACGCATTTTATTTACTAACCGCTTGTTCTTGTTTTTAGCTGTTTCTCTTATTTTCAGGTAGCAGCTCCAACAGATTTTAAATTGATCATAAATATTTCATTTGTTTCAAATTGACCTTACATGTTTCTATAATTTCTCAAATTGCTCCAAAACTAATAAATATATGGTCATATCTCTATTTTCAAATTTAAATGCAACGAATCTAGAGTTACTGGTTGCTTTTTATGAGTACTTTTTCTATCAGTTGATCGAATCCCAAAAATGGGTCGCTTGTTTTACAGTCAAATAAGCGAAGTTGGTCATTTCTCTTTCATTTCAAATTCGAATGTAGCAAGTTTGAAACGATGCGTTAACTGTTGAAAAATTTTTTTCTCTACTCAAATGAAATTATTAGCAAATGAGGTCAAATTGTATCTTAAAAGTAAGCTTAGAAGAGATATGTAGGAGTACCTATTTATTTCAATTTAACCAATCGAACTAAATAATATAATAAATATTAATTAAAATATTAATTATATATATATATATATGAAATATATATATCTGAATTATAATTATAGTAAATAGTTATAAATTGATAGTATATTACAAATAGTTCATGTTGTAATACAACAATTTAAATAGAGAGATTGATATTGATAAGGAAACAATTTTTAGGGGCTAAATTGGTATAAAAAAGTTTTTAGAAAACCTAAATTGAAAAAATCTTGGGCTAAAATGCAGAAAACCTCCCCCTGAATTTAGGGGTATGTGCAAATTACCCCTTTAACTTAAAAGAATGCACTAATAGAACCCCCAAACTTTACATGAGGTGTAGAAAACCCCCTACTCGTAAGTTTTACTAACAGAATTTGCTGACTCATCATTAATTTGTCACCTAATCTGCCATATCATGTTATAAAATTACAAATAGGTCAAAAGACAAATGTGGTCTCATATCTTTTGCTCAGTCCCCAATTTGGTCTTGTATCTTTTTTTGTTGCACTTTTGGTCTCATATCTTTGCAAAACGTCCCAATTTGGTCCCATATCATTTTTTTCCTCGTATATTTTGGTCAAGTTGTAGAATTGGTCCCATTTCTTTAGTTGATCCTTTTGTAAAGATAGGAGACCACTTTTGCACCTGACCGGCTGACCCAAAGATATAGAACCAATTTCGCAATTGAGTCAAAGATATGAGACTAAATATGCAACAAAAAAAAATATGTGACTAAATTGGGAACTGACCCAAAGATACGAGACCAAAAGTGCAACAAAAAAAGATAAAACCAACTTAGAAACTTAACAAAAGATATGGGATCAAATTTAGACTTTGACCTTACAAATATATAAAGAAATATTAAGGCCAAAGTCCTATTTTGGTCCTCCAGTTATGCTCAAAGTTCCAAATTGGTCCCCTAGTTATTTTTTTTTCATATTGGTCCCCCAGTTATGCAAAATTTGACAAAGTTGGTCCCTCTAACAGTTTCCATCCATTTTTCTGTTAAAAAAAAGATAAAATTGATTTTTAACTCCTAAAAATTTAAATTTTTTTGCATTAAGGACCTTTTTCTCTATAATAGAACCAAAATGTAATAAAAAAGAAATAACTGGGGGTTTTACACAAAAATGACAATTTCTCTCCCTCACTCACTCTCCCTCCAACGCTTGAGATCTGGAAATCAGAAAGCAAATCGGCAAATCACAATAGATAGATATACTCCCTCAAGAACCAGAAAAATCGGAAAGAAAATCGGCAAACCTAGAAAATGTCGTCAAACCTCCGCCACTGAAATTCCGAACCTGCTCTGTTCGACAATCAGCGCCAGAATCAACTCAGTCACGCAAAACGTCTCCTCCGTTCGCAACCCAGCGCCTCCGTCATTGCTCCGCCAAAAAACCTCCACGGAAACCGCCGACATCCATCGCCGACCAGATCTGTGCAATCACCGGCGACGAACACCCCTGACGACGCGATCTCCTGCCCGCAAATGACTCACACGCGATTTTGTCTTCCTCCGTCGAGATCTGTCACCGTCGAAGTGTCCCCTGCACACCCTCTCGTCGTCGACCTCTGTTTGTGAAAACACATCGTCGTCGGTGAACGGTGGTGCTGGGAGGGAGGGAGAGAAAGGGAGAAGTTGTCATTTTTGTGAAAACCCTTATATATTTCTTCTTTCTTATATTTTAGTTCTATTATAGAGAAAAAGGTCCTTAATGCAAAAAATTTAAACTTTTAGGAGTTAAAAATTAATTTTGTCTTTTTTTCTAAC
>QANZ01050407.1:63815-81152 GCA_003254925.1 Chamaecrista fasciculata | reverse complement strand
AAACCCTAAACCCTAAAAAATCTAATTTGAGCAATTAGGTCCCTCACCCATTCTTATCCCATTATTCTCAATTCCCCCTCTTTTCATCATCTTCATTCATTTTAGTCCTAAATCCTCAAAATAAAATTATAGTGTCCCAAAACTCTTCCAAACATTCCAATTTAGTCCTTAAAAATTAAAGTCCTCAAATTTATTAAATCAGAATTTAAAAAAAAATCGTCCCTAAATCCTAATTTCATTATCATCTTCATCACCATCATCATCTTCTTCACCTTCATCATCTTCATCATCTTTGCAATTTGAACAAACACAATAGGGCCTATTTGGAATTTAAACTAAATTCCAAAGGGGGCTTTTGCTTTTCGAATCAAGAACGCAAATATCGCAAGCACGGGGTTCCAACTCACATCGTCTTTTCCGGCGGAGACTGGTGGTTCATGAGCAGTGTTCGTCGACGGCAGTGATTCGCGTGAGTGTGAGATGGGTCACGAGCATGGGAGATCGGCGTGTTTCCGGTGGAGGTTTCCGGGCAGATCTGGGCGTCGTTTTTTGTGGTTGTTCGACGGCTGTTTCCGACATTTTCGTGGAGGTTGTTCAGATCTGGGTTTGACAAACATATACAGATAAAAGAAAACCACTGAATCCGACGACCAAGAATTTTTATTTCTGGACGAAATTGGAGGGCATGGAAGGAAACCCTGCATCTTAGCCTTTGAATCTTTGACAAGCTAGGTGGAAGAATTGACTGCAGAAGAGAATGCAAATAGTTTTGTGTCACCTCTGGTAACTTGGTCAAGGAAAATAATTCTCAGACAAAAAGTGCAAGCATGATTACTCTATCAACTAACAAGCACACTTAAGAATGATCCCTAAAAAAAAGGGGGCAAAAAAGTTCAAATGCAGCACTTGAATGGAGAACAAAAGGCAGGGAAAGGTGAAGGTGATGGACCATGTTCAAAACGTTTGTACCATGTTCAAAACTTTTTGGGACTAAAATGAATGAAGATGATGAAAAAGAGAGGGAATTGAAAATAATGGATAAAAATTGTCAAGGACCTAATTGCTCAAATTAGATTTTTTAGGGTTTAGGGTTTTAGGATTTAGAATTTTAGAATTTTAGAGTTTAGGGTTTATAGTTTCAAGGTTTAAAGTTTAGGTTTTAGGGTTTTTAATACTTTTAAGGACTAAATTGAAATGTTTGGAAGAGTTTTGGGACACTTTACAATTNAACCTCTCATGAATCAAGTATATATTCATTCAAAAAAGAAACTATTATTTTTCATGATTATACATTTTTATTATTTTAAGATATAATCAAATTAATTTTTTTTATTTTTTTAATATAATTCTAAATTTTGATGTAATTAAAATTTTACATGTATATTTGTAACGGGCACGCAAAGCCTCTAGTTATTTATATCTATATCTATATTATATTATATGTGAGGGTGCTTTTGGTTGGTCAAAAATAATTAAATTAAAAATTAAAAAAACTAAGAAATAAACGTGTGGAACTTGATAATTGGCTAAGTGTATAAATAATGGGAGAGAGAAAGTAAAAGATGTGATTTAAGAAAGTGAAAACTTATTATTTGGTCTTTTAATTTTCACACTTCGAACGATTTAGTCCTTGNCCCTGATCCTAATTTTGTAGGGAATAGAGATGTTTCTTTATTATCTGAATTTTGGTCTGCAAGTGGGTGGTCTTTTGATGAGTTTTTGGAAAATAATGTGGGGACTCAAGGTAATTCGAATGTTCTATGGAAGGTTTCTTGTAGGGGTATGTTTAAAATTAATGTTGATGGAGCTCTTAATCAGAGTTGTAAATCAGTGGTGTTGGAGTGATTGTTAGAAATGATAGGGGTGATATTGTTGAATGTGTTAATGACCATGGTAAAGCTTCTACTGTGTGTATGGCTGAAATTTTGGCTTTGAAGAAAAGGTTGCAAGTGGTTAGTGGATTAAATATCCAGGATGTGTGTATTAAATCTGATCGTAAAAAACTTGTTGACTCATTCAATGGGAATTGCAATATTCCGGATTGGCATTGTGCAAGTTTGTTTCATGATGTGAGATTTATGTCTTCTTTTATGCACTCTTTGCAAATGATTTGGGTGCCTGGATCTGTTAATAAAGCGGCTAATTGGCTCGCCAAGGCTATGTTTCTTGGGTTGCGTTGCTCTACTTAGGTCAATGGACCTCTAACCCATTTTTTGAAGATCGTTCGTTTTGATTATGGAGATAGGAATGGGATTGGATGATGTTTTGTGAGGGTGAGGATTGTTTATTTTTAATGTTCTTGTTTTTTTGTTTTTTGTTTTTGTCTTTTGGGATGTTTTGGTTGTTTTCTTGTTCTTGTTTTTGTACTGTGGTGTTGTCTAGCTGAAGTTTTCTTTTGACAAAAAAAATAGTAGTAATAAGCAATTTAGATCCTCTATACTACTTTAGGGGTGTAATGCTGAAAGAGAAATTAGTAGGGTAAAGAGAGAAAGTATCCGTGGAACCCATTTTCTCTCTCTACTTGTTCATTTCCTTTTCAGCATTACACTTATAGTATACTATAAATGATTCAAATTATAGTAATTAGAAGTAATGAGTACTAATAAGTAGGTGAGCCAAATTAAGTTACTTTGATAGTACTAACTGAAATAGTAAATTAAGATTACCATAATTTGAAATAATTAGTTTTGAGATACTCTTGACTAAACGTGATTTGTTGTAAGACTAACCACTTCCCCTTCAATAATACTACCCATTAGCTTGTGGCCTATAAAGTAGCCCACAAATATTCGGTAGTCTTCGCGCTTGCTTCGTATTTCAAATCTAATACGCGTTTGGTATTTCAACCAACCCTCCAAAATTCTCAACTCCTCATTTTGTTGGTTTTTCCCATTTCGCCGGAGAATGGACGTTCGCCACCGCCGACACCGTCCAACCTCCGCCGCCGGCGAACCCCTCAAACCTTCTTCTTCTTCTTCTTCCGCCTCAGATTCGCCGCCATTACTGCCTTCTTCTTCTTCTTCTTCTTCTTCTTCTTCTTCTTCTCTGTACCTCACCAGCGCCTTCTTCTTCACCACTTTCTTCTCCGTCTCTTACTTCCTCCTCCATCGATGGCGCGACAAGATCCGTACATCCACTCCTCTCCACGTCATCACCTTCTCCGAAATCGCCGCCATTATCTCCCTCCTCGTCTCCGTCATCTACCTCCTCGCCTTCTTCGGCGTCGGCCTCCTCTATCCTATCACCACTCCGAAGAGGGAAGATCACCTTGACTACGTTGACCACCTCGACTATCTCGACCACCTCGTGCTCTCCCAATCCGACGAAGAAATCGTCCAATCGGTAGTCTCCGGCTCGATTCCATCGTACTCGTTGGAATCGAAGCTTGGCGGCAATTGCAAAAGAGCCGCCCTAATTCGGAGAGAATCAGTTCAAAGAACGACGGGAAAATCGCTGACTGGATTACCGATCGAAGGGTTCGATTATGGTTCGATTTTGGGGCAGTGTTGTGAGATGCCGATAGGGTTTGTTCAGATTCCGGTGGGAATTGCAGGGCCTTTGCTTCTGGATGGGAAGGAATACACAGTGCCTATGGGTACGACAGAAGGATGCCTTGTGGCAAGCACAAACAGAGGATGTAAAGCCATTTATGTGTCAGGAGGAGCTTCGTCTGTGTTGCTTAGAGATGCCATAACTAGGGCTCCTGTTGTTAGGTTTTCCACTGTTAAAAGGGCAGCTCAATTGAAGTTCTTCCTTGAGGATCCTCTCAATTTCGCCTCACTTTCTCTCGTTTTCAACAGGTACTTACCCAAAGAATTCACTATTTGGTTCATCCAAATACAACATTTCATATTTTGTAGTCCTAGAATTTGAGCTAATTTTGTACTTTTTGTTTTTGAATTTGTATTAAATTAATACTATTTAGTCTCTAAATTTGAACTAATTTTGTTTTTTGTAGTCCTTGAATTTATACTAAATTAGTACTGTTTGGTCTCTAAATTTGAGCAAATTTTATGTTTTGTGGTTCCTGAATTTGTACTAAATTAATACTATTTGGTTGTTGAATTTTAACTAACTTTATATATTTTTTTCTTTGAATTTGTACTTAAATTTATACTATTTGGTCCTTGAATTTACACTTTTTGGTTCCTGAATTTGACCTAAGGACAAAATCGTTGACAAATACAATAATCCAGGGACTGAGTAGTATATTTTGATTATTCAAGAATTGACTAGCTAACTCGGTGTAAATTTAGGGACCAAATAGTAGGTTTTCTCTAAAATCTTCAAGAANGCAAATTTTATGTTTTGTGGTTCTTGAATTTGTACTAAATTAATACTATTTGGTTGTTGAATTTTAACTAACTTTATATATTTTTTTTCTTTGAATTTGTACTAAATTTATACTATTTGGTCCTTGAATTTATACTTTTTGGTTATTGAATTTGACCTAGGGACAAAATCGTTGACAAATACAATAATCCAGGGACTGAGTAGTATATTTTGATTATTCAAGAATTGACTAGCTAACTCAGTGTAAATTTAGGGACCAAATAATAGGTTTTCTCTAAAATCTTCAAGAAAGAGATATTTACTTGTTTGGTTTGTGTTTGTAATTCTCTTAATTAGCTTTTATTAAGTCCTACAGGTCAAGCAGATATGCTAGGTTACAGAGCATTCAGTGTGCAATAGCAGGCAAGAACTTGTACATTAGATTCAGTTGCAGCACAGGGGACGCCATGGGGATGAACATGGTATCAAAGGGCGTCCAATATGTACTCGATTTCCTTCAGAATGAATTCCCTGACATGGATGTAATTGGCGTCTCTGGTAAATTTCACATGAATTCAAAGAATTACAATTTAGTCTTGGAATATTGAAAATATAATTTTTGATCTTTGGATTTCTTTCACAAATAATAACTAGGCAAAAATACCATTTTCGTCCATAAACTTTGCATCAATTTTCAATTTCGTTCTCAATGTTTGTTTATTGTCAATTTTGTAACTAAAGTTTTTTATTTTGATAGATTTTATACTCAAATATTAACCACAGGTTCTATATGGCTATTGACATGTCGTGTTAAATTGGTTAAGAAAAAAAACTTAGTCTAACTCAATGGAGTCTATCTTTAATTTATTAAAAGAAGTTAGTTAAATGATGGAATCGGCTAAAATGTGAAATTTTGGGGACAAAACGACAGTAAATAAATATTGGAGACAAAATAAAAAATTGATGTAAAGTTTGGGTATAAAAGGACAGTTTGCCTATTAACTATTTAGTCTTTACGGATAAAGTTATTATACATTTAAGTTAATTAGTTGATGCTTATAAAAAAATTAAGGACTCAAAATATATTTCAAATAACTCACATTTTAAATCAAATTGGAGACCAGAAATCAAGTTTACTCTATAAATATCCATGTCTACCTCCACCAAACAGTTCTTAGCTCTTATTTGTCTCAGTTTAATAGTCTGAATTATGTCATGCTATTCTATGCAAGCCTTGATCCTCTTGACAAAATCATTGCTTAACTGTCATATATCCTGAAATTCCTATTTCTTGCACTAGGAAATTTCTGTTCAGACAAAAAGGCAGCAGCTATAAACTGGATTGAAGGGCGTGGCAAATCTGTGGTTTGTGAGGCTATAATCAAAGAAGAGGTGGTGAAGAAAGTTCTCAAGACAAGCGTGGAGGCTCTGGTGGAGCTTAACACGCTTAAAAACCTTACCGGCTCGGCTCTCGCCGGAGCTCTCGGCGGGTTCAATGCCCATGCCAGCAATATTGTCTCTGCTATCTTCTTGGCCACTGGTCAGGATCCTGCTCAGAATGTGGAGAGTTCTCATTGCATCACTATGATGGAAGCAGTGAATGATGGCAATGACCTTCACATCTCTGTCACCATGCCTTCTATTGAGGTACAATTATTTAGATCCATGTTCTCAAGCCCTCCTCTATCATCTTTAATTTCAATCTTTCAAGTTTCTTGCTTTTTTCTAGCTGCCAATATTTGTTACTGTGAGTCTTTATTTTTAAAGGCAGAAGTTGTCATCAAAGTCTGTCTGCATGACAATCTAAACATTTAACCCAATAAAGTAAGTCAAGTAACAATATAAATTAAATTAAGATATAATTACATAAGAGTATACTTTTAATTCACAATTTTACATTCATAATCTATATTATAATTAATTTAACAAGAAATAAGTACAAAATAAGTATTACATTTTAAGGTTTTTATGATGAATAATTAAATTAAAGTCCAACAAAAATGTGATAAAATTTTTTCATCAAATTTCCTTAAAAAATTATCCCATATTTTTTCAATGACTTGATCGATTCAATCTGGTTCTTGGGTCAATCGGTTCCAATCTGGTACGATCACTTGAATGGTCCCAACCGATTTTGTTCTTCTCTAGTTCCCAGTTCGGTCTCAAAATATTGGTTTTACTCAATATTCATTCTTTTCCAAATGAAAAGTGTCTTAGTGCTTGTGAATTAAGAGCTTCTTGTGAATAAAGAGTCAACCCAGTTCGAGTTTCCAATTGGTGGGAGTGCTAGGGAAGGAAATATACTAGGCAGTCTTACCCCTGCTTTATGCAGAGAGGCTAATTCGAACCCGCGACCTCAGATCCTACAGCAAGCGTGCTTACTGCTGAGCCAAGCCGGTTCTTCAATATTAGTTTCTTGTGAATAACCACAATATTAGTTTCTGATCTAAGTTATATTTGATGATTCAGGTTGGTACAGTAGGAGGAGGCACACAGCTTGCATCCCAGTCAGCTTGTCTTAATTTACTTGGTGTCAAAGGTGCAAGTCAAGACTCACCAGGTGCACATTCTAGGTTACTGGCCACCATAGTAGCTGGTTCAGTGCTTGCTGGGGAGCTTTCACTCATGTCTGCAATTGCAGCAGGCCAGCTTGTTAATAGCCATATGAAATACAATAGATCTAGCAAGAACATCTCTAAGGTTGTCTCTTCAGGTGGCCACTGCAAATAATCAACTTATAGATATACAACAAAACTCTCAAATATATCACAGGATAACAAAATACTAGTGGAAACAATTAGGTTTTGTTTGTAGGTATGTGATATCAAGTTTTTCTGTTTTTGAATAAAAAGTATTGAATCAGACAACAACCATTTAAAATTGAGTAACCTAGCATTCTAGTCCTTATATTATATGAGCATTGTCATTTTAGTCCCTGATTTTTTTGAAATGTTTAATTTCATGGCTCGTTATAAGTTAGTCCCTTCAAGAACACCTTAACAGTGTACAACCAAGTCTTTTGAAGGATTAAGTTGCAACGAGGCATGAATTTTCGAAGACTGAATCAAACATTCAAAAAAAATAGGAGGACTGAAATAACTGTACTCACATAATTAAGGGATAAATTGATAGTTTACTCATTTTCAATTTTAGTCTAGTCTATTACTTGCATGTAAATGAATTGTAGAAGGACATTTAAGAGTGTTGGGGAAAGAAATAGAAAACTGATAGTAGCAATGGAAACAAAGACCTCAGACTCAGATATGTCAGAATGAGATTTTGTTGCTTCTTTGGACTGTACAGCACTTGAACCAGAGGCTGGAGGAGCAAGAAAGTAGCCTAAACTTTGGTCATTCGTTGTATTTAGTTATTATTTTTATTGATTCTCCATGTTGTACTTGTCACTCTTCTGAAGTTTCTTTTTTCTCAAAGATGTAAAATTTACATCTCCATGTAAAATTTTGTTTTTCTTAGTAAAAGGCCTTGTTTTGTCCATCTCTTCCTGCTTTGATTTCATATTCTCTTTCTGCTATTAGCTTTGTATATATGTAATAGTTTCTCAATCTCATGGGGCAAAAGGGGAGAAAAACATTATTAGATTGAAGAAAATGAGTAGATTGAGAAAAGTGGAATGAATTTGAAGGTAAGTGGATTTTATTCCTTTATATTCTTTTCATACTATTTTCCTTACATCATTTATATTTTTTAATGCAAGTTTTTTAAACGATTCCCACGTACTGCAATAAAACGAAAATGGTCAATTATTTTTCAAAAGAAAATTATCTAAAAGAATTGTAGAAAATTTAAAATTTTGTTGAAAAAAACACTAAATTATTAAAGAAGTCGGGTAACAAAATTTGACATGAACCTCAGCAAGATGACAAACATGACAAAATTAACTAATTATCAAAGATGACAATTTCATAGGATTCAAAAGTAAAACCGTCAAAATAGGCTAGTTCGGTCTTAAAAGTAATGAGAAGGGAGTTCAAAAAATCCGATTGAAAAATGGGTTAAAATTTCCTAGCATAACCTGTCCTTATTAGGATATAGGGTTGGCTTTATAAGTCTTCAATATTTTTTTTTGGGTACAGATTCAATATTTTTTTTTATTTTTATTTTTTAATATAAATAGAATTAAAAATTAAATTATATATACTAATCATAATCATTATAAAATTACAGTATAATATCATAAGTTACTATATAAATAATTATTTAATATTTTTAAAATTACATTACAAAATAATTAACGTGAGAATATAAATAAATAAATAAATAAAAGTGTTATATTTTACAGTATTATTAATCATTCAATTATCCATTACTATATAATGTTTGTTATTTTTCATTGAAAATTTATTTTTGACTCAATATTTATCTTTGTTTATATTTAAAAAATATATAAAATATTACAACTTTGAATTAAAATAATTTGAATTTTTTTTAAAAGAAAACTAGATCTATGAAGCACTGGCACTTCATTTTGATTGAATGTCACTATACCAAACAACGTGTCTATGTTTGACACTATAGTCATAAACTTTTTTGGTTGTCAAACTTTAAGATAATTCTTTTTAGTAAAATTTAACTATATTATTCAATGAAAATCGATCGAAAGACAATTTTTAACTGACAATTCATAGACAGCAATTCAAACATTAAACAAAATTGATACAATTTATCGTCCATTTCAACCAGTTTAGTTCATGAATTAAGCAATTCGACATGATAGCCCGATTAGCTTATATGACCAAAGTTTATATAATATTGGATTTTAAGAAACACAGATTAATTGTACATGTATTTAAATACCCTAACAAAACAACTGTAGGAGAAGCAGTTCAAGGAACAAAAGATGTTATTTTTCAGTATCTTGATCATTCCTTTTTCCTGTCTCTTACAAATCATTTTCTGCGCTTTTCGCTTCGCAAATGGCTTGATCTTGAGTTATCACGTTCCCGAAGAGATCTCCTTCTTTTTTTGTATTTACAGCTCAATCAAGTTCCACGATCTAATACAACAAATTTCTGTCAGAAAACTTTGAACAACCACAACTCATTCTTGCTGCTGCTCTTTCACAATAATAATCTTCCATCAATAGCAAATAGAAAATATCCAAAATAAAGACAATACATCTCAACAGCAACAAATAAGCATCTAGACATAAAGATATCAAATAGAGAACTTCCAGCAAGTAGACTATACAAGCATTTATCATCCTGATGCCTTAATGAGTGAAAGAAAAACGAAGATGAAATAAACTATGAAGCAGGGACACGGAGACATCGACACGTCAAGTTTTTAAAATTACACGACACAACACGCATATATTTATATATATAAATAATTAAAATTTCATAAATTTTTATGAAAACTTTAAAAATTAGAATATCTATTCATAATATATTATAGGCTTAAGTGCACTTTTGGTCCCATAACTTTGACAAAGGTTTCAATTTGGTCCCAGAACTTTTTTTGTTGCAATTTTGGTCCCATAACTTCTCAAAAGGTGCCACCGTTAGTCCCGTGCTCAATTCCATCCATGTTTGGCTGTTCAATATGACGTGGCACAATGAGTTGGATCATGATGTGGCAAAGTAGGATGAGAAGGACTTAAAAGGGACCTGTATGCAACATATTATAACATTTCAATATTAAAAACACAAAAAAAACCAAGGACACTCTTTTCTTCATCTTCTTCAACTTCCTTCCGCCATATCTTCTTATTCTACATCTCTTCACCCAGAATCTAATGAACAACAAGTCACAAAAAGCCAAATCTCTCTCTCCTCCTCTTTGATTCCTCCTCCCATCTTCCCCGATCCGTGCTCATCGGTTGGCATACTGCTCACACGCCATCAGAAATCTAATCTCTTCATATTCTCAAAATCTTGTGCCTATATCTTTGTTTCTGATTTTCCATCTTCCTGTGGATCTTACTTTTCTATCTCTCTTCAATCCGCTTTCAACTTCAAACATTGCCCATTCTGGATTTGTTGATTATTTCAACGAAGTAAAGATCTCTTCCGCCAGTGTGTAAAATGCGTTACCCTTCAAATCTAAGAGCGATATTGTTTGCATCTTGACGGGATCGTGGGACTGAAGCAATGAATTAGCTGCTATGGGTTCGAACCACTCCGCACATTTCGTGGAAGAGCGAGGAGGAACAGGACGAAGACGATGATGACAGGAATATCAACAGCGAGAGGGGGAGGTCGGAATCGGATAATTATTTGTTGAAGATGGGAACCGATGAGATTTCGATTCGCGTGTGAGCAGTATGCGAACCGATGAGCACGGATAGGGGAAGATGGGAGGAGGAGAGAGAGATTTGGCTTGTTGTTCATTAGATTATGGGTGAAGAAGATGAAGAAAAGAGTGTCCTTGGTTTTTTTTGTGTTTTTGATATTGAAATGTTATAATATGTTGCACACAAGTCCCTTTTAAGTCCATCTCATCCTACTTTGCCACATCATGATCCAACTCACGGTGCCACGTCATATTTAACAGCCAAACATGGATGGAATTGAGCATGGGACTAACGATGACACCTTTTGAGAAGTTATGGGACCAAAATTGCAACAAAAAAAGTTATGGGACCAAAAGTGCACTTAAGCCTATATTATATATGTCATATAAGTTATTATTTTTTATCGTTTGTTGTGTCAAAATAAAAAAATATTGATTTTATATTCTGAAAGTTATGAATGTGTCGTGTGGGTGTCAGACATAGACGTGTCTGACACAGCGACACGCCCTCAAAATGAAGTGTCCATGCTTCATAAAAAGTAGATCATGATATCAATTCACGGTAGAAATACTCCAGTGATTATAATTTATAATGTGCTACCTAATTGCCAAATAGATATGTTCAGTGACTAGTGTTTTATGTCCATACCATTGCTGGTTTTTCCTGAACTCAGTAAGCACAGGATAGATGTTCTCGAAAGCTGTGTACGTTTCATCTCTCACCTGTACAAATGGAAAATATATATATATATTTCAATTCCACGAACCAGAAAAAGGAAAAATATAAAACAAGAGAGTACCTAAGAAATAATACCTTAGCTCCTGTTAAAACAATTTTCCCTGAGACGAATATAAGCAGGACTATCTTGGGTTGCTTCATACGATAGATTAGTCCTGGAAATAGCTCTGGTTCATACTATCCACCAGGTAAAACAAAAATCAAACAAATATCCATTATTCCACAAACTTCACTCTAGACACTACAAAGTCAACATCATCTATCATTTCATATAAAAACAGATAAACATGAGCCTTTGGATCTCTACTCACTTTACTGGACAAGAAGCATCATGTCAGCAAACTATGTTTTACAAAGCATTTACTGGGGTCAATGTACTTAATTGTATCGTAATACTTTAGAAGAGAATGACTGAAATATTTTGGTTGTCATGGAAACCAGGTTTGTTTCTACATTTGGATGAATTGATCCTTCAATATTTTTTCCACCCCAGCATTTTTTTTTTGTTCATTCTCAATATGACACAATAGCAATCGACAGAAAAAGTCACAAATATTAATATCAGGACTTATTTGAAACATTTGTGAGAAATATAAGACTATTTTGAGCAAAATGAAACATAATGGACCAAACTACAACCCTGCCACAAACATAAAAGACCAATTTGAGTTATTCAGTCTAGCAAAAATCTAATAAACCATGTAAAAAGACCAAACTAATTAAGCTAGGAAGCCACTAAAAGTCTAGCTGTTATAACCTAATGTAATAGTGCAAGAATAATTCAGTCAAATGTAAAACTCACCACAATCCCATATAGGGCTTTAAGGTCCCTTTAAAAAAATATATTTTTTACCAACTAATATGATTAGCACCTACAGAAGAAGCCCATGTGCGAGACATAGCACTATATCAAAGTAATCTTCTTATGTAATCTTTGGCAGGACCATTTAGCCCAAACAAAACACCAAAAAAAGGCATAAATTAGCAAGCACAGTAAAGGACTTACACTTGAGAAAGCACCATGAGAATATGCAAGACCTTCGAGCCTTATGGGGAACTTGACATCACAAGAGCCAACAATGTTCTGAATCTTAAAATCCTAAAGCATAATGCATAAGAAAACCATAAGTACCAATTAGCACTTACATGTTACATAGAACTGAAACAATTGACAAGAAACTAGTTCAATGATGATGAAAGAGAAGTTTAAAAAGTACCTTAAATTTAGCTGGGAAACCAAGCTTTTGGATAATTCGAGCATACTGAAGGAGGAAAGTAAAGTAGTTTAGAAACTGTCGCTAATTAAAAGAAAAACACGATTGCCATATCCCAATTCAGAGAATTATAAGTACCTTCCTTGCAGCCAATTTAGACTGTTGCTCACTCTTAGCTCCAGTACACACCTAATAATATCACTTAATTTAGTATGCATTGTACATTATGTTGCAATTGGAATATGTGAAAGTTAGGTAAACTCTACAACCACTTTAGAAGCATCAGAACAACCAATTCAGAATAGTTGCTCATCCTTCGATCTTATTCATGATGGATTGAATTAACATAATAGAATCCAAGAAGAGCAACACACATTGACAAACTGAAGCTCAAATTCAACTACTAGTTATGTAAATCAGATGTTGAAAACAAAAATCACAATCGTTCTACAACAATACAAAATGTACCAAGTATTACAAAGGACTATACCATCTTGCCAGATGCAAAGATGAGTGCAGTTGTTTTAGGTTCCCTGATCCTCATAATCACAGCAGCAAAACGCTGGAAAAGATTACATCCCAAAAACATGAGCAATCCATACATATATAAAGAAAGCAATCTAGGACATGTAGTAGTGACACAGAATTGGTACTGAGTGATACTAATATAGGAACCCGGATAAACCAGGCTTTATTAAACACAATACTTGCCTTGGGATTGTACTCCGCATTACGAGCTTGAAGTGCAATTGCTTTTAGGTCCAACTTACAGTCCAAATTGACCGTTGAAACAATATTCCTAGAAGTACAACATGTACATATTGTTACATTATTCCAGTGTAAATAGAAGCATCGCTTAAAATATAATTGATAGTCTTGGAATTTTTTACACACAACTTGATCATATTTTTTGAATTCATATTAGAAGAAACAAAAAGATATCCACTTTAAAGGAAAGTGTGGCACGGGTATGATCCGAATTTGATGACTGAAAACAGCTAGAGAAGGGGTAGTAATAATATTACATTCAGCAATAAGAACCAAAGTCATTTTATATGATACATCCAGCATCATTTTTTTCAGTTTTTTGGGATTAGAAAATTTTTTAAGATACCAAAACATAATATATGAAAACACAAGTTTTGGCACAGATTAAGAATCCTTTGAAACTTTAATGAACATAATATTGGTTGTTTCCATTAAAATAGGCATTTGATGATCTCATTCTTTTCCACTTTCTTTGGCGATAGTTGACTGAGAAGTTGCATTGCCGTCACTGAAACTCAAGTTGAAATTCTTAGAAAGGGAAGGAATAGTAAGTGGCCAAGACTATTTGCAGCCTTATGAGTGATGAAAATGTGTTTCAACAAATTAATTTAGAGAACATGCAAAACCAATTTCAGTAATACAAAAAGTCATAACAGAAGAGGTATATGTTTTGTGTGATGGCGCAAGGCAACTACAGAAACACTCACGTTGGGGTAGTTCTCCACCCCTTGAATGATCTTTTTCCACTGACCAGGACCCAGGAGAATTTATTTTTATAAAGTCCACCAATACACTAAAATCCTTATATATATATGATTTCAACTCTTTGGTCATATAAGGTTCCACTGTCCTTTGAAGATAACTTAAGTAAAAGTTTACAAGGCATTGAACCTTTTGAGTATTAAAATTACAAGAAACAGAAAAACTTTGTCCAAGTCAATCTTAAGATGGGTTCTTATCAGAAACAGCAATGATCATATTCACAGTAAACTCAGCTGATTTACCCAAGACAAAAACATAAAACAACCCCCAGCGATTATGCAATTGTTTGCAAGTTGAATCCTTGATATCAGTGACAACACATCTGAATCTTATCAAGTCACTTTTAAATTGGTTAACACAAATAACCCACTTATTAAATGGGCATTATTTATTGAAGCAAAACATACATATATCCATTCAATCCATTAGGCGACACGGTAAGGCGTATACTAAAGAATAATTAATAAAACAGGTACTCACTGGAGGGTAGGCACGATCCCGGAAGGATGCTTCTTTAAATCTACTGGTTGGCTCCCTTCTAACCCTTGATCGGCCATTGCTATACAATATTATAAATGCTTCAATCAACAGTCCGCAGACAAGGGTGCCAATCTATAAACAACCATGTTTCAGTGCAATTAGTGCTGAACCTTTCCTTTTCTCTAAAATCTTTGCATGAGATGGATCTTTAAAAAAAACGCCTAGCAAGGAACCCTAACTTTTGATGTTTTGTAGTAATGAAATTAAAGAACGAGTTTTAGAAGTATAGCTATCCACATGGAACAACCAAACATAGCTTTATCTAAATATGAAGAGAAACAAGCACTCAATTGGCAACTTTATCAGTAGCAGAATGATGTACATACATACTTTCTTTTGAGATAAGAAAAATCCAATTCATGATTCAATTTAGTACAACAACTTGGATACAAAGGATACAGTTAGAGGGAGGCGAAGTGAAATAGATTTATATATATGTAAGGTTCAATCATATATAGAAGCATAGTTATTAATATCGTACAATTCGTGATTCGAATCGTGCGATTCGATTCAGCATCAAAACAGTACATATCGTTGGACGAATTGTTTGGTGCCCAGTGCGATAATCACTGGAATCATACGATTTGCTCCAAAATCGCGAATCGAACGATTCCGCCAATTCAAAAGAGCATAGCAAAGGATGAACCGTTAAGGAAACAAGGCTAATTACCAAAAAAAAAACGTTAAAACACTGAGACTTATATAGGAAAAGCTTTATTTTGTTAGTTATGAGTTATGAATTATGACTTATGAGTTCTTTTTTATTATGATTTGTCATTTATGACTTTATGTGAGACTTATATAATTATTTGTCATTGATATAATATACTTCAAACTATTTATCATTGTGCTCTTGAATCCTACAATTTGATACGATTCACAATTCACAATTCAAAAATTAGCTTAACGATTCATGATTTGAATCCCGATTTGACAACTATGTATAGAAGAAGCCAAGACTCAAAATTGTAATTCACACCTCCTTTTTTCATTTGCTCCATATATATGTAAAGTAGCAGTAGCTAACTTCGCTACACTGAAGTGTAAAACAATGTCATTTTCTCTTTAAAAGGGTTGGCTCAACAATATATATTATTTTGGAACAGACAACTACAACTAATATAATTGGATTGATATGATAATAGTTTACATAACTCTTTTAAAATAGTTTGATTGAAATGTGAACAAATAACCTCATTTATGTGTCAAAAACTATATATACCCTGTGTGTTATTGTTTTCACACACCAAACTGAAGAAATTATAAAATCAATGTTTCACTAAATTCAAGAACAAATCAGGCATCTCCAGAATTATCTTAAGGGCTTGTATGGAAATTAGGAGGGCAAGGGAGGGGGAGAGATTGGAGGAAGGGAAGGGAGGATTAACTTTCCGCATATCCTCCCCTTATTTGGATGTAAGTAGCTCCTCCAAAATACTCCAATTTGGAATATTTGGAAAATATGAAGGAGGAGAAGAATGAGAGAAATTAATCCCTCATTATCTTCCCCTCAATCCTCTCCCACTCCCTCCTCCGTAATTCTCAATCCAAACATACGCAAAGCCATTAAAAATTAAAATCTCAAGGACAGTAACTTCAGTAGGTAAGTATATCAGCGATTTATTACTAGAAACTAAGAGAGGGTTTGTTTGGATACTTGGAGGGGGGGAAGAGAGAGATTAATCCCCTACTCTCTCTTGTTTGGAAAGAAAATCTTCCTCCAAAATACTACAAAAGTTAATTCCTCATAGTTTTCCCCACCAATGTTCAATTTTCCAACCAAGGAGAGACCTCACTCCTCTCCCCCTCCATTCCAAATATACCCTAAAGGTTGTTAAAATCACTGATGTTCGACGAGGTTGGCTTCACTAAAACCTACAGGAAAAACCCATCTAGAAGTAGCGCTGTGTTTTTTTCATTTTTATTTTCTATTTCCATTCAATTTCAAGAATCTAGGAATAACGAATCTTTTTCAAGAATAGATTGCAAACATAAGTTCCATCTATTTCATTGTTAACTGGAACTAAGTCATAACAGATTCTTGAATCTCCATCAATAAAAGATAATAAATTGAGGAATGTAACATTCAGTCTGCGGAATCACGGAAGAAAACCAACCCCACCCTCAAGTTTTCGATTCTGAGCGGAAACAAGAAGAGAAGTAAAACTCGAAACTGTAATTCCTCTTCAATCGGTTTTCCTTCGAATTCGCTGAATCGCTGTGCTGCTGATCGGGGCTCCTCGATCGTCGCTATCGCTTTCGATCTCAGCAACGCTTCAATATGCTGAGTGAATTTGAGGGAGAATTAGGGTTTGACGCGGAATATTTGAAGAGAATGAAATAAAATTGAAGGAGATTGAAATAGGGCTAAAATTTTGATTCTTTCGCAAATCGCACCTAATATATATACTGGAGCTTCTGTAATAAAATAATAAAAATAAATAAACAAATAGAATATCATAAGAAAGCAGGGTACGGATGCGATTTTGTCTTATCTAGGCCATTAAATTCATCTAATGGCTTCAGCCTTTGCCACGTCATCTAAAAGTGCAACTAAACAATTTGAAATTTGAAATAATCAAATAACTGAAAGGATGCGTTTTTGCTTTACATTTTTTCACTTATATGCAAGACCTTCGATTCTTGTTTGTTGCAACTCTAATATTAGAACTTTTTTTTAACAAGGTAATATTATAACTTAATAGTAAGAGTAAACTAACTATTTGGTCCCTAAAATATTACCAAAATTGATAACTCAATCTTTAAAAGATTAAAATATACAATTTAGTC
>QANZ01050407.1:46481-62603 GCA_003254925.1 Chamaecrista fasciculata | reverse complement strand
ATGGGACCAAAATGAAACCTTTGTCATAGTTATGGGACCAAAATTGCAACAAAAAAAGTTATGAGACCAAAATGAAACCTTTGTCATAGTTATGGGACCAAAATTGCAACAAAAAATTTTATGGGACCAAAAAGTGCACTTAAGCCATAAATTTATTTTAGAAGTTCACATCTTATCTTAATGTTAAAGTACATTTGTGATATACTAATAGAATATAGAATATATATATATATATTTTAGAATATTATATTAACATTAACGTTCTTTGCTTTTTCTTGTGATAAACATATATAAAGTATAGAATATATACATCTGATAGATTATTTCTTATTTTCTTTTATATTAAGAATATATACATATATAAAGTATAGAATATTATATACATCTTATTTTTATTTGAATAATTCAGATCTTTTGTCCCTCAAGTTTTGTGGGAGTTTGGTCCAGATCTATTTCTGGTTCTAGTCTTTCTTTGTGAAAGATTCTATTTCAATACTAGATCTTGACTCAGATCTGAGCATATATACCAGAAAGTATTTAGTGCTTTAATAGATCGATGGAGGAGTCCATGACATCTACATTTGGGACGAACACTACTTTTCTGATATGCAGAGAGTTTCATGGTGAACATTTCGTTGACAACACCAAAATCGATGATGACTTTCATCCTCCACTTAGGATCATTTGTACTTTAATTTGTTTCCCTAGTTCAACAATGTTTGTACATTGTTCTTCTTCTGTACTATCAAATTGGAGTTTTCTGACTATTTGTAAGTGCCTTCTGGCTTTTCTATAATGAAATTTGGTATGATGCTTTTAAAAAAAAAAGAATAAGCTAAAATTTTCAATGTGAAGGAAAAGTCAAGTAATTTCTCTTCCAATTGAGATTAAAAAGTAAAATAAAATGTTATACTATCAAGTATATGATTATTTTGTTATGAAATTACATATAAATATAACAATAGCATTAACATTAAAATTAAACGAAAAGTTTTTAAAATATTTAATATTTTTTTATGCAATAATTTCAGGAACTAAAATAATTTTATAATCATCATTAAATGAAATTTTATTCTCTTATTTTTAGAGGATATTAAAATGTTTGGTTTTGAATAATACTTTAAATTTACACTTTATTGGTATATTTAAATCATAATTAAATATTAAATATTTACTCATTAGTGAATGACCTGAATACAAGAGCCATAATTGTTACTAGGGGCTTGGCGTGCCCATTACGCCAATATGCATGTAACGTTTGAATTGATTTTTATATTGATAAAAGAGTAAGTTTGAGACCAATTTGAGAAATTATAAAAATATATAAGACTCATCTAAAATAAATAAAATATTTAAGACCAATTTGAAATTGCCTCATATGGAGAGAGTGAGTGGGGACTGGGGAGAGAGAGTGGTGGCATTTTTTAATTTTTAATTATTTTTTGCATTTTTTTAATTCATTTATTTTTTTAAAGAAATGGGAAGAGTGAGTGAGGAGAGAGAGTAGTGATTTTTTTTTCTTTTTTAATTTTTTAATTCACTATTTTTGACCAATCATAAAGGGGTTTAACCATATAATATAGTATTGATAGATATACAATCATGAATTAAGAGGGTAAATAAACAATGCAACAAAAAGTACACATTACATTATAGACAAACTCTTACTATAGCATCTTATTTCACTAATCACCTCTGGCTTAAGGCATCTTAGAGACTTTGCCCCTTAAGAGGGCCTTTAGCCTTGAAATATTTATTTCTTCTGATAAAAAATTAAAAAAAGAAGAAGGAATATTTGTCGAAGTTTTATGTTGATATTTGCAGATGTTTAAAGTAAACGAAGATTATTTGCAATTTTTACTTTGTTTTAATGAAGGCCAATTTCTTTGTATCATAACCCAAATCCCACCTTCAATATAGAGGATCAAATGCATTCCATAGACCCAAGAAATCACAATACATAAGCTGCTGAGAGGGCCTGATTGTGAGTTTTTCTGCAACTATGCATCCATATCTAAATGACTAATCACCATGAAATTACAGCATTAAAGCTATATATGTCTATCTGAGAACTTTATGCAAGTCAATTTTTAATTTGCTAATAGTATTAGATAATGAATGCCAACGTACATATAAATTTTTGTAATCTGGTCTAGAATAGCTTCTTCATTCTTCTATTAATAATCATCAGACATTGCTTCTAATTAAGGATCTTCTAAACTCTGGGCAAGCCCTAGATAGTCAATCACTTTTATCCTGCTGTAACCCAATCTCCTGCAAGTAGTGTTCAGCATCCAAGGCAGCCATGCACCCTGCAACAAAAACATTATTTTCATTATCCTTGACAGATAAATGTTTTTTATGCATAAATCTGGCTTCGGTTATCGATATGCACCAGTGTCAAAACTTGATGTTCAAAGGACAATGCTAATCATCACAGACATCACAATCAGTTTTAAGTTTTAACAACATAATCTAAATTACTTCCAGTATAAGAAATTGAAATTTAAAGGCACAACTCAGAAAAATATAAAAATCCCCAGTTCTTACAGCACTCTGCTGTAACAGAATATTACATCAATTCTACTTTTAAAATCAAAACCGAAGGTCACAAGAATATCTGCAGTGGCGGTCATTAGTTGATCACCCCATATACACCCAACCATTGTCAGATGTGATGTACATACTTGGAATCATTTCATGGTATTTCACACCAACAAGACCTTAAACAATATTCCTATAAAGAATTAACAGTTACAAAGTTACAAAATTGAACTGAAAGTTACTCCCTCGTCTATCCTACACTGTTCTGCGATAATCTGAGCACTGTGCTACTCACTGGAATCCTATCCTTTTTCATAGAACTAAGCACATGGAGCTTGACCTGTTTTCCGATTGAGAAAGGTTCAAAACAAGGAGCTCACTGTCCAAGACTCCAACATGTTACTTCTCACAATCAGACAGCAGATGTTCTTACTTCTTTCTACTAGTTAGAAGTGGTTACCTTCCAGATCAGTTTAGCTAACTATTGTTTAACATTCCAGTCTTGTTGTATATCTATATATACTCTCGAGCATCTTGCATATTCAATCAATCAATACAATCATTCTTTTACATTCTATCCTACTGTTCTTGATTTCCTCAATAGACTTGCTTCACAAAAATGTATTGTTATTCACCTAAACCATCTTGGTCACGAAACATTCATCTTCAAAGTTAGATCCTCTCATGTGTGATGAGATATTATAACCCTCATCTTAATTGCACGTTTATACTAAAATCGGATGTTTGAAAAAGTCAACAAATAATCGCACAGGGAACTGTATGGTTCAGTCCAAGCAGGCATCTCTATTAAACATAACTAACAGCATAGTGTAAACAGGGATATACTGTTTTCTCTATCACACAGAATAGTGATTTGACTAACCCTTATAGACAAATGGAATACAAAATATTCACAGGATCAACCCTAGAAGAAAGGAGGCCAAGCTAATTCATATTAGCACAGGTAAAGAGGAACCAACACATACATGATACATGCCAAGTAATTGCAGGACTAATCTTGGAAGTATGATGCAAAATTATCCATATCAGTGATATCACAATGACCAGTTCAGAAGGAAGAGGAACCACATACGTTTTGTAAGAGATACACATTTTAACCCCCAAAACTAACAATATCTTCCTTTAGTAGTTTGATTACTTTGGTGTGAATAAGTAAAACTAGAATAAAGTGTGATGTTTCACGAAAAACTGCATATCAGACATCATACACGAGCACACAACTAAATAAGGAAATTAGTACATACAATTTGACACCATTGAATCAAAAAGTTTAAACAAAGCAAAACTGTGACGCAAACAATCACCGCAAGGCTTTCAGACATAATGTTTTAATACCAGGCACCTTAGATTAATGTGTACCATTATCACGTAACCCATTCAGAATAAATAGTTCACTGGAAAGAAATAACTAAAGCAGAAAATGATTCAGTCTGGATCCTCTATAATTGCCCTTTCTGAAATTCTCTGTAATTGCGGAAGTTAACAAAATAGAGGGATTAAAACACATGGTTTTCGCTAATTACCGAGAAACTCAGAGCCTTCAATTACAGAGAATCCAATTTGAAAATGATTTCCGTATATAATCAAACAGACATAAGAATTACCAGTGCCAGCGGCCGTAATAGCTTGCCTATACTTCTTGTCCTGGACATCCCCAGAAGCAAAAACTCCCTCAACACTGGTCTTTGTAGTCCCTGGCTTAGTCACAACATAACCATCAGAATCAAGTTCAAGCTGACCATCCAAGAACTTCGTGGCAGGCTCGTGCCCAATTGCGAAGAACAATCCCGAAACCTTCAAATCAGACACATCTCCAGTTTCCACATTCTTAACCTTGAGTCCCCCCAAAACTCTAGGGTTATCTCCATCCCCACAAGCTTGGACAACCGTTGAGTTCCATATCACTTCAATCTCAGGATTACTCAACGCCTTGGCCTGCATAATCTTAGAAGCTCTAAACGCATCCCTCCTGTGGATTATATACACTTTGGAACCATACTTAGTGAGAAAGGTAGCTTCCTCCATAGCCGAATCCCCACCCCCAATAACAGCCAAGGGTTTGTTCCTGAAAATCGGCGCAGCGCCGTCGCAGACCGCGCAAGCTGAAATCCCCCGATTCCAGTACCCTTCAGGGGCGTCGCCGGAGCCGGGAAATGCTAACCGTTTCGCAACGGCTCCGGTAGCGACAATAACAGAATCGGCTTCTACGGTTTTAGAATCGGTGAAAACCTTAAAGGGTCGGCGAGAGAAATCTACCTTAGACACCGTTTCGGTGAAGATCTGAGTCCCGAAACGCAGTGACTGTTGGCGGCAACGTTCCATGAGTTCGCCGCCCATGATGCCGTCGGGGAATCCGGGGAAATTCTCGACGTCGGTGGTGGTGGTAAGTTGGCCGCCGGGAGCAATGTCGTTGGCCATCCAACCTTCGAAGAGAATGGGTTTGAGCTCGGCGCGAGAAGCGTAAATGGCGGCAGTGTGAGCTGCTGGACCACTTCCGATGATGCAGAGCTTGGTCTTGAGGATCTTGAGGTCGTCCATGGCGGAAAATTTGGGAGAGGAAGAAGAAGAAGAGAAGGATGCTGCTAATCCAAAGCCGATGATTTTGTTCAGAAGCTTCTTCCAGCCGTTAGGGCAAAAGCTCATTTCAAAGATTTTGGGGATTGAAATTCGAGCTTAACGAGACTCTCTCTTCTTTTTTCTTCTCTACGCGTTTCTTTTCGCCGTTTTTTCTCTGGTAGCGTTCGAGAGGCGCGAAAACTTTTGCTGAAAAGAAACGCGTTTCGTTTTAACTTTTAACTCATTTGATGTGTAAGAATGTAGTTTATATTCTATGTGGGATGGGATTAGGAAAGCTAATGTGATCACCAAGTAAGGATTTCCTATGTAGGGGAAAAAAAAATACCTTGTGAATCTCATTACGGAAATTTAACCCTTTTGTTGTATTACTTTTGTATTAATCAAAGAATAAGAGATATCCAATGAATGAAAACTGTATATTGCATTATTCATTGTTCATTATAGTTAGAGACCTAAATGTATATATGTTATACTGTGAAAAGGTCATTTTGATTTTAAATGTGTCTTAATATTTATTTTGGTTATTTATGTTTAAATTGATCTTAAATATTGACAAAATATTTCATTTTGATCCCAAACTATTGAGTTTAGTCATATTAATTTTGTCTTTCATTTCAAATTCAAAGAACTTTTAAGAGTTATTCGTAACTCTGAATATATTGTATTTGAACTTGAAACGAAGAGATCTTATCAATTTTACTTGTTTGACCGTGAAATGAGTGATATACTTTCGGGATCGTTTGACCTTATTTGCTGATAACCCCAACTAGATAGAGAAAGTACACTTTGAGAACAATATATAGCTCTGAACTCGTCATATTTGAACTTAAAACGAAAAAATATGATCATATCCAATAGTTTGAGACTAAAATGAAACATTTTGTCAATATTTATGACCAATTTAAACATTTGAAACAAAAAGGACCAAAATAAACATTGGGACATATATTTAGGATCAAAATAACCCTTTAACCTATATATATACAAGAGGTCATAGTAATACAAGTGAAAGAAACTTATATGACTACACTAGAAGAACTATGATATTCTCACTGATGAACCTTCATTCCCCCTTCAAGTTGGAGAGGGAATCTGAAATCAATCCCAACTTTAATGTGATTGAATGGAATTGAGATTGAGAGAAAGAATTGGTAAAAACATTTGCAAGTTACAATTCAGTAGGAATGTACTGAGGTTTAATAAAGCCTTCCTTGTATCTATTTTGGACAATGCGATAATCTATGTCCATGTTTGGTCTTCTTGTGAAATACTGGTGATCGCATCTGTCGTGAGCGTGTCAAAAAGACCGCTTTAAAATATAGTTAGTGATGCTCACCAGGTCGTGTCTCTCAAGAACTCTAAGTATGTAGAGTACAACGGTTGAAGCTCAAAGGAAAAGATTGTAATGACTACTAAAAACTAACAAAAAAGAAAAACTAATGATTTTAAGGTGAATGATTAATGGTACAAACTAAGGAGAATTAAACTATACTTTAAGGAAAAATAAACTAAACGAAAGTCTATATCATAGAAATGTTCGGAGTTGGGATGACTTGGCATATCATTGCACCAAATTGATAACGGAAACTTTCTCTTTCTAAATTAGCCTTGTAAACACAATGACTTAGGTTCATTAATTCATTCATTTAGCTCTCAACCAAGTAACTAAACAAAATCACCAATAAACCTTCAAAGAACAATAGCAAATTCATATTCTAACCAAACTACTCAACAATTCAACAATTGCAATTGAGAATAATCACAAATCATCATAATCACAAGAGCTTTCAACGAAGAGTTACAACTATATATGAGTCAATGTGAAGGCAAGTTGAAATACAAGCTAAGAAACCAAATTAATTAAAATCTCACAATTACATTAGAAAGCTCATCATCTAAAACTAGAAAATGAAATCCTAATGAAAATGTAAGAGAAACACGAGGAACTCCCTAGATAGAAGAACCAGTGCTCAAGCCGTGTCATCCTACTCCAAACCGAGGTGCCTAGCCACTCATAGTGTGATGGAAGGCGAGCTCAACCCCACCAAATCTCAAGGAAGGTGAGATGGAATGGGATGAGGGTTATGGATGTTTGGGAGGAGAGGAAAGTGAGGAATGGAGGCTAATGTGTGTGTGTGTATGAAAGGGGCTCTCTGAGGGTTGAAAAATAGGTCATGGGTTTCAAGGTATTTGAGTTGGACAACAGATTGAGTCCGAAATTACAATTTTAGTGCAGAATTAGTGATTTTTGCCGGTTTGTATGGAATTGGCAAAACTCACTGCCTCAACTTTGTCGGTTCTATACAAACCAACGGGTATCTGGCCAAGTGCCATGGTTGTGGTATTTCGCCTTCGTTTTGCCTCCAACTTGATTCCGCTTCGTTCCAAACCTTCTTCCACTTGATTCCTCGAATGTTTAACTCCTTTTAACCTACAATTGCACCAAGAAAAGTGTGTAATATCTCAAGATAAAATATCAATACAAATAAGCAATTAAATCCCAAGAAAACTACACTTTTACACACAAAATGACTAAAATGCAATTGAGAAACAATGTCTCAAATTATCCTATCTAGAGGCCTAAACTACTCTAATGAACTATGAAAATATTATAAAACACTACAAAAGGCCTAGAAAAAGCATGGTATAAATTGACCCGATCTGGATTAGCTATAATGAAGAGAATTGACTTGTTATCACGCCATAAAGGTATATATATAGGATAAGGAACTTGAACATAAATATTTATCAAGATGTAGGATAACCAAAGAAGTTCACAATAGTAGAAATCAATAAATTATAATATTCAGCTTCAGAAGAAGATCAAGATATTGTATTATGTTTCTTTATTTTTAGGAGACAAACAAATTATCAAGTAACACACAATACCTAGTAATTGAACTATGTAAGACTGAAAATGAGGCCCACTAGAGTTGTAGTGAGTCTTGGAATTGATATTGTTGGGAGAGTTTTAATTGTTTTACTTCTGGTCCGAATGAGATTAGTTTTTNGAATGAGATTAGTCTTTGTTTAGACCATGACACAGATAAGTGAGGGAAACCCATAATTTAACCAAAAAAAGGTAAAGTGATCTTCCTTCTAGTCCTATGTAAATATTAGATTTTAGAAAAACGAGTGCACTTTCATCAAACTTGTGTCATCAAACGAGTGCACTTTTTCTAAGTGATTATTATCAATTTAGTCCTATATATATATATATATCCATCATTGAAATTTTAAGTGATTATTATCAAATTCTCAATAAAACAATGAATGATATATGATGAGGGAGTTAGGGTCGCCCACTCAGCTCATACATGATCATCTCCTCTTTACTTTGCCTTTTGGAGCTTGTTCCTTTGAAGCAGGCGACATCAATATTTTTCTATAGCTAGTCAATAAATAATTGAGTACTTCTTAAGCTACATATTTTATACAGTAAATTATCAATTTAGTCCCTAAGTTATATAAATGTTGTTACTTTAGTCCTTAAATTTTTGAAATAATTGATTAAGTTCTTAAAAATTCATGGCTCATAACAATTCAATCCTTTTATTAGGGATATAGTGTCTTGATAAAAAAAAAATTAGGGATATAGTGATAAAATTAATTTATAACGAGTCATGAATTTTTAAAAACTAAACAATAATACATTTGAAAAAATCCTTTTATATAATTTAGGGATTAAGATGTTAGTTTACAATATTTTAGATCTTCATAAAAAAAAATCGGATAATTAAGATAGAAGTTTTTGATAAGTCTTCTCCCGAAGGAAATGGAAGATTGTTCTTACTTGGCCTCAACAAACGGACACAGATTTCTATTCCTTTTTTGTTCTTTTTTCTTTTTCTTTTGTGTTTGCTGTCCAACAGAATCTAATGGCAATATGTGTGATCTGTCATGGATTTATATAAAACTTTGGTTCTTTTCTTTGTTTTTGTCATTGTTTTGCCTTTTTATTTAGGTCATTATTGTCCATTATTCCTATCTCTTCCCTAAATCCAAGTTAAGAACTTCAATATCATTTTATTGTCGTTTTTAGACAAAGGTGCACTTTTAGTCCTTTGATATTTTTAGAGTTATATTTCAATTTCATTTCTTAAATTTTATTAATCTGTTTTACTCTTAATTTTTATAAATTAGTAAATATTGTTGATTTATTTGATGAGAAATCTTGAGTTTGGGCCAAAACCAATATTTTTAAGGGTAAATTACATTTTGTTACCTTATAATTTTTACATATTTTACTTTGATACCCTGTAATTCAAAAAGTGACATTCGAATAGTTTGTGATTATCATCTTAACATTATGGGTACGGTTTACTTCCATGAGGATTTATTAATGATAAGTGAATACGTGACATACATGTGACCATCATCAGAGTATTAAAGTGAAATACGTGCAAACTATAAAATATTAAAATATAATTTACCCTTCAAGAAAATTCATGATATATATTTTTAAAAAATATTTTCTTATATATATTTATTTTTTGTACAAGTCATTGTCACGTGAAACGATTTACAGTAATTTTTTACCATAATAATATTCTAACAATGTGTATATTATATAAATAAACTTTGAAAATAAAATAAAAAATTAATATAAAATTTAGAGAACAAAAAGATACTTTTTGCCATTTTTCTATATTATATTTGGTACACCAGATAGATATACATGAGTTGTCTTTTGCTGTTTAAGTTTTGACATTGTCAATTAATCAAACCATATAAGCCTCTTGCCAAAGGAATTTTAACAACGCAACAGTTTCGGAAATTAACGGTTCAAACTCATCATTTTGCAATTATGAGCTAGTAATAGTACATAAATTATAAAACTGAAAAGAGATCCCATATAAATATAGACATCTTAATCAAATAGTATTTAAATCACCCATTGTATGAGTATATAATATCAATTGTATGAGTTTACATATATATTTTGTTATTTAATATCTTAAAAGTGTTTTTATTGTTTAAAAATATAATTTAAAGTATAATATATTAATGAATCAAAACAAAATAAATAAATAAATGAAAATAATTGCTAGTTTGACATACTAATTCATCAACTCACTCTATCAAATATCACTCTGGGATCAACAGCTTTTGCACTTGGCTAACAGGATGGATCATTCATTAGCGTTGCAACAAAGAATGGTTCTTAGAAACTTGGCTTACAATCCTGGTAAGTCTTGACGTTATTTAGAATTGTAGGAATGAAGCAGTTTGGAAGAATGCAAAACCTGACCCGACAACGGCTATTAGGATTATTCTATTTTACGTTATGTTAATGCTTTTGATAGTCAGCTGTTGTTATCTGCTTATGATGTTAATGTTTTTGAGTTTTTCACATCCTCGAGCCATGAATCACGGGAGCGGATGGCACAAGCCGAGATACTTGGTAACTCCTAGTTTCATGACTCTGGGTTATTTTCGTTGTACTCCTTTACCATTTTTTAAATAAAGTTTTTTGTTCTATAAAAAAAAACTCATCAACTCACTCAAAAGTGAGCGGAACTCAATAATTCTTTTTTAAGTGAATCATGAGTTTCACCACCTATTTTTATAATAATTTAAATGAAGATGAATTTTATTTGAGTTGAATAGTGGAGAGTTTAAAATATATTAAATCGTGAAATAAAAGTAGATTAATAACGTTTTTTTTTTGAACTAAGTAGATCAATAGCTTAATATTTCAACAGAAGAGGAATTAAGTACGGGAAATGATCAATTCTCTAATTTTAACTTACAAATAAATGATATTATATTTATAAGACTTTTCAACTAATGATTTAAAATATCGGTAAATTAAGAAGTGTTATGATAATTTAAAATAAAAAAAAACTATAGTCATTATTATAACTTTTTTATAATTTTTAGTTATAATTATTAAACTTTTTATATATCTTAATTAATTAGTGATGTTATGACACCGATTTTAAAAAATCAAGATAAAATTATTAGTTGAAAATCAAATCATTAGTGGATGCCTAATCATCATGAAGACATGAACAGTAATGGTAGGGATTTCAGTTTTTTTCTTAATTTAATAATATGATTGACAATTGAAATCATGTGCATTCAAACACAGCTATGAAACATATTATAAAATTTTCCACCAAAAAAAACATATTATAAAATTAATTAAGGGATATGATTGTTCTCTCTCTCTCTCTCTCTCTCTCTCTCAAATGTCAACAATAATTTCCCCTTTAGACTTGCTTTACGTTTTAGATTGGTCAAAAATCAGCAGTGTTAGGTAGTAATACCAACTTTAATAATCTAATTCATATATGGACCTTTATATTGCCACTTGCCATTCATCATCCACCAAAGAAGAAAAAAAATAAACAAACACTCTTAGTTCATGATTTCAGTGTTCTAATTAATTAACATTACAAAAGAACCAAAATTTTTAAAACCTATCACATCATTTCCCAAACATGTTTACATAACAGAGAATGACCCATTACCAATGCCAAACTCAGGATATGAACATATACACAAAAATGAGAGGAAAAAAAAGAAAGAAAGAAAGAAAGAAAACTAGGGTACTATACATAGTACTATTCTCTCATTTCATGCATTTTAAATCTAAAAAATTAAATAAAAAAGGACTAATTTAGTTAATAATAATACCCACATTAAGAACTCCTTAACATCTGCTTAACAGTTTAACCTTGTTCCAAAAGTTGTAACGAAAGAGGCTAGTCTTTTGATTCCAACGTGTTGAACCCAGATTCGAATTCTTGTTGGTATTCACATTTAATGTTCAACACTGCCTCAAACATGATTGTCCTCTGAAAGATATTTATGAGAAACCAATAAAAAGGAAGAAAAGTTTTAACCTTTGATATGTGTGAGTGCAGAGTCTTCAATTTGGTCCAAGGAAATAGAAGTTCTTTTGATGAACTCCAAGCAATCAGCCATGGCTTCAGCATAGAAAGGAGAATTAGACCTTAAACCATAATTGTAATAAGAAGATCTCATCATAATGACCCTATTATTATCTTTTTTGACTTTTTCTTCTCCTCCATAGAAAGAAGAAGAAGAAGAAGCAGAGCTGCTGCTACTGTAATTTCTTCTAATCAACCCATTTTTTCTGTGAATCATCACTAATTTCCCCAAAAGATGAAGAGCTTGAGAGTATGAAAGCTTGCACTTTTCAAAGATATTGATGAAGAAAAATGTGAACCTTTTGCGTAGCCTCACAACATAGAGCCTTCTTGAGTTTAATTTGAAGCCTCTTGAACATGATGATGATGATGATGAAGATGATGATGAGGTAGGTACTTTTTTGTAGGTCATGAGACCCATGATGTACAAGAATGTGAGGTTGAAGAGAGACTTTTTAGGAGAATGAAGAAGAATGAGGGAATTATATATATATTGATTGAAGATTTGGAATATGGTATATTTGTGATCAAGGAAGGACAACAAGGCCTTTAGGATCTGATGATATATATATGACTGTGACTAAACTTGCAACTTGGAAGCTTGTGATTATATTTATATAGAATGGGACTGGACTGCTAAATTTATTAGCTTTGTCGGTTTTAGAAAAAGAAATATGATTTTTTTAATGAAATTGATTTTTTATGATTTTTTTTTTCTTTCAAATCGTTGATCCAATTGATTGGTTTTTAATAGTGAAATCTTCATAAAGCCTAAAAAATAATAGGATGACTGGATGAATGAGTGTCCATGTCAATTCAAATTAGGGGCACTATTGAAAATGCATTACATTTTATTCTAGGGTAAATTTACTATTTGGTCATTGAATTTACATTGAGTCAATTAATTAGTCTCTCAACAATCCAAATAAATTTCTCGGTCATTGAATTATTACAATTGTCAATAATTTGATCCTTGGGTCAAATTTTAGAGACCACAAAGCATAAAGTCAGTATAAATTTAGAGGCCAAATAATATAAACTTAGTACAAGTTCAAGGGCCAAAAAATATAAAATTAGTTCAAACTCAGGGATCAAATAGTATTAATTTAGTACAATTTTAAGGAGCAAAAAGTATAAAATTAATTCAATTCAAGGATCAAATAGTATTAATTTAAGGACCAAAAGGAATAAAAATTAATTCAAATTCAGGGACCAAATCGTCACTAGGGACCAAATAGTTGATAATTGAAATATTTCAAGGACCAAATTTTGTATTTCTATTATTCAAGGACTGATTAGTTGACTCGGTGTAAATTTAGAGACCAAATAGTAAATTTTCTCTTTTATTCTATTTAATTCCATTTATTGTATTGAGATATGAAATTATTTAAATAGATATGTAATAAGTAATAACTGTAATAAATTGAGATAATAGTATAGATATTTTATATTATTTTTATTAAAAATTTATTTAGATAAATTTGTCCAGATAATTTTAATTGTAACATGCGTATTTATTAAATAATAGAAAGTTTTGGAGAAACAAAATCTATTTGCAAACTCTATTTTGACCACCATTTGCAAAAAGTATTTAAAATTACTATTTAACAAAATTCTATCAACATAAATTTCAATCACTTTTTTAACAATCATATCTATTTTTTCATTTCTATCCTTATATAATTTTAACATATATATACAATTCGATCTATTTATCACAATTATTACCTACATATTTAGAAAGTTTTGTAATCTCAACTCAGTTTTCAAAAGTCATTAGGCAAAAGCACTCTCAAACAAACCTTTGAGGCTTTGATTCAGAGTTAATGATTTGGACCTAAAAATACAATAATATTTTAATTTAATCTCTAAAAAGTAAAATTATATAATTTATACATGAAAAAAATACAACCACTATTATTTTTATTTTTTTTGTTAAGATGTTAAATCAAATTTAACGAAAAATAAAATATTTTGTAACTTCAACCACGAAGTGAAATATAAACTAAATTTAAAAAAACATCAAATTTATATTAAATATCNTTATGGTTAAAATTACAAAATAGCTCCAAAGGGTACCAAAGTGTTAATGGAGAATACCACAGGGTACCAAAGTGTCAAGTTTCAAACCACAGGGTACCAAAGTGAAATAGGGTCAAACCACAGGGTACCAAAGTGTAATTTACCCAAAAAAATAATAGGCTAGTGGCTAGTGCCGTGTGGGGGAGTTGAGAGTTCACCTTCACTAATTCTTGATTCCCAAGTCAATTCAAATTGAAGATAAAAGAGAAATTTTGAACAGAGATATATAAAAATCTAAAAATCATACTTACTACCTACTTCACATATATATACAATAGTGTTTATATTAGAGGCCTTTCATTTTATAAGTAGGTAAATTTTATACTTATTAACTCAAATGCTTTAACTCTTTAAGATGTTCTATAATTAAGATTAAAATCTAGATAAAAATAAAGATACTATGTGCAAAATAACAAAAAGAAATACTCTTATATAAATAAAATGAACAATGAACATCAAAGCGTTAAATCATGGATTGATATGTGGTAGGGCCAAAAGGAGACAAGGGAGACACAAAAGAAAAAAAAGGAGAAATTTTGGATTGATTCTTTTTCAAAGTAGGTGAACAATTTAGCACAGAAAATGTGATAATTAGTGTGAGATTCTAATTCAAAGTATATTATATGTAATTATTCAAGCTTCATTAAATAGTTATAGTGTAGCAAAAATTGACTTTAGTTTGGATTTTTTTTCTTATTACGCCTGTGAAATTTGTTTGCTTGCGACTTGCTTTTAATGACAATAACAAACCTAGAGGACTATGCTTTCACATTTTTGGTGTCTTGTTTTCATATTGTGACAAAAGTTTCACTAATCATTCCAAAGGAGTAGATGATCCACATTTAATTTATGATTGAAATAATATTGATGCCTTGAAAATTGTGTTATATTATAAATTTTGAAGCGAATTTTGAACTTCAAACAAAAATATAGAATATTAAAGTGGAACGATCAAGTTGTTAGTGGCCATGGACAAATAATTACTAACTAGAACTTTCTCGAGTGAAATGTATTATATTTAGAAATATTTTTCTTATAAAAAAATTTTGAAGGCTGCTTGACTGCTTCAATAGGATGAACTAAACGATCTCTAATTCTCTACCACGAGTTTCTAGCAAACAACAATGAACTTGCAAGAAAGTTAGATAGAGAAGAGAATGATGGTTAAATATTTCTATCAATTAAATCAGCAAGATGAAAAAGAAATACAAAGAGATGAAATTTAAAAGGTTAAAATTAAATTTTGATATCTTATTTTTGGTATAGGTTGCAATACAATTTTTTTTGGTAATTTTAATCCTCAAAATTTCTCAAAAGTTTAACACTTTGGTCCTGAAGAATATGATAATATTTCTCTTGTTTCAAGTTCAAATGGAATGAGTCCCGAGTTACATATTGTTTCTTGTGTTTTACGAGTAATTTCTTTGTCCAATTAGAATTGTCAATAAAAAGGTGAATTTCAACTCCGAAAGTGGACAACTTATTTCGCAATCAAACCAACAAAATTAGTTATATTATTCTTGTTTCTATAAATTTTTTCAAAAATTTTCACTTTTTGGTTCTAAAATCAATTTCAAGTTTGATTTGACATCGTTTAATTTGCTGATAGTTTCAACTAGACATAAAATACAGGGGAAAATGCAAGAAAACCCCTTAAACCTTGAGTCATTTAGAAAGAGATCCTTAAACTTTCAATTTTAGAAATTAAATTCTTAAACTTTAAAGGTTTAGAAATTAGATCCTTCCATCCATTTTGTCACTAACGGTGTTAATTATTGTCATGTCATATTTATGTGTTATTTTATTTTCATTTTACCATCTCATCAATCCTAATAAGATTAATAACTTTTAAAATAATAAAATTGAAAAAAATAATTCATAGCATATACAACATATTATTTAATAAAGAAGTAAAAGAAATCCTAATATCAAAAAGATTTTCTGAATTTTCATTCAATGCCTACAAGTATGACATAACAACAGTTAACACCGTTAGTGA
>QANZ01050407.1:19410-38686 GCA_003254925.1 Chamaecrista fasciculata | reverse complement strand
ATATATATATATAGATCATTCTTTAAGAGGTGGGGGTCTGGAGGTTTTTTGGAAAAATAGAGAAACGGAAAAAAAACAAAACAAAGTGTAAAGTGAGAGCAAAACACTTGTGTCTTTGGGTAGAGAAAAAGTGTGGGAGTAGAGTCCTGTCTACTTCTTTGTGTAGAAGTTGTAGACTCAAAAAGGCGAGTATTTGGCCGTTGTATCCTGGGGGTGACGCGTCCGTGTACCACTACACCGGGGTTATAGACAAAGTTTCTACCCGTGGAGGGCGTGAATTACCTTAAAGAAAGCGAGATATCCGTGCCTCGGCCAAATACCACGCAGTCCGTCTTTACTAATATTTTTATTTCTTGTCTATTACTTTCTTATTTTCTCTTGTAGCCCCAACAGAGAACACCAATTATCATTTTGATGTTAACCCAGATGCTTTTGAACAGGCTTTAGATAGGTAGATCATGCTGTTCTGGTTTCCTTCATTTCTTGTTTCTTTTGCTAGATCTGACTCTAGGCCATGGTTTATCTTCCAGATTTGCTCAGTTCTTCATTAAGCCGTTGATGTCTGCTGATGGTACCATAAGAGAAATTAATGCTGTCGACTCTGGTTAGTCAATATTTTATAATCTTGTCTAATGTTTTAACCTTTTCCTCCTCCCTTCTTAGCTGATGCCCTTCTCTTTCTCTCTCTCTCTCTCTATATATATATATCACAGAAAACCAGAAGAACTTATTATCTGACTATTGGAGAATGAAACAGTTATATTTTAGTGCCTCTACTGTGTCAATTAATGTCACATTGTTCTTATTAAAGCGTCTTCGATGGTTAAAATAAATAATTCTGCTTAAAGTTTTCAACAGGAATGCTTAAATTTGTTCTATTTTATTCTATAAGATCTTTTGTCCATACATGAATGAAATTTGTGATTTTTGTGTTGACAATCTTCATTTCATTGTAACCATAACTGTAGTGCTGTAGCCAATTTGTTGCTTGTGTAGGGAGCTGGGACACTTTGGAAGTTCGACCTAAGGAAAAGGGACTGGACACAAGCAAAGAGCTTTTCAAATTCTATGAAGAAAACTATTCTGCCAATTTAATGCATCTGGTTATATATATACAAATGGTAACAAGTCATTTCTTGTCGTAGATTGGTAGATGCATGTTGAACTATCTTGAAATGGCTCTGATCACTGTTGTTCATGCTTGAATGTTTTCAGAAACCCTTGATAAAATTCAGAATCTTGTGGAAGAGAAGTTTCAAGATATTCAAAATAATGAACGAAATTATTTCCGAGCTTCTGGTCAGCCATGCAAATCAGACCATCTGCAGGTATAAATGCTCTGTTGCTGACTAGATAGAATTTGCCTCCTTTATTTATGCTAATCAATGTTCTATTTGTTCGTGTGTTAGGTTCTTGTCAGAACAGTACCAATCAAGCAGGGTCATAAATTGAGACTTGTATGGTCAGTAACCCCCCGAGTTTCATTGTTACAAAGAAGGGCCTAGCAGGTATATTGGTCATCTTATTGGCCATAAAGGAGAAGGATCTTTATATTACATCTTGAAAACATTGGGTGAGTTCTATATGTCCATTATGTATTCATGATAACTTTAATTTATGTTCAATTTATAACAAAACTTAAAGAAAGAGATGATATCAATAGCATATCTAGAATAGATTATGATGTTGATATATGGATCGAAGTAGATTCTGCAGTTCATTGGAGTATTTAATTTTTGTATATAGTTTTTTCTCCCTGCTCCATATCAAATTTTCAACCTTTCATTTCTATTCTATTCCCCCCATTTATTGGAAACAAAAATGATTAGAACTTAGCTGTGTGACACATTGATTTCTGGATTCTGTCAACTTATCTAAACCTGGGTTTGATTTGTAGAGCACATACAAGACATTATAGGGCTGTTATTCAAATATATTGAGCTTATACAGAGATCTGGCATTCCCAAGTGGATATTTGATGAGGTATCCATTTAAATAATCTAAAGCAGTATAATCTATTCTCTAGTGTTTCTGTACATCTATAGCTTTTCCTTTTCCCCTTCTCAAATCTTTTGTAAACAATGATTTTATATATTCATGATTGTTAAATTTTATGTTTTTGTAAATTTTTTTTGTACCTTTTTGTTGATTACAACTTTATAAGTCTCATCATCCACTTTTTCGTGATCCTTTCTTTTTTCTGATTTTTTTTTTATTCCAAAAATGGTGTTTTTAAATATACTGTCAAGAAGAATGTATGGATTGAAGGGTGATGATAAAAGTAAAAATGAAATCTGGTAAAGGAGCAATATAGTTATGACTGTTAATATTTATTTGAATCTCTCAATTTAGAGAGGATAATAAATGTTATTCCAGAAGACACTACCTTCATCAAGTCTTGGTGTGAAGTGATATGAGGTTAGCAATGATAATATTTATGTAAATTAGCAATGATCTTTTGGATGAACTGATGCTCCTACTTCAATTTATTTCCCATGCTTTTTTAGTGCATTTTGAAAGATTCTGATGGAAATTGACATGTTTTTGAAGCTTTCAGCTGTTTGCGAGACTGAGTTCCATTATCAGGACAAAAATACAAAAAAAAAAACAATTTTAGAAAATGAGAATCAAACAATTTTTTTTGTTTTTCTATTTGTAAAATTTTTTTCTTAAAAAAGTTTTTTTTTTAAAGATTTTAAGAACAATTTTTTTATTAGGAATTTCAGAACAATTTTTAAAATAATATCAAACAGGTTTGGTTTTTTTTAAAACATGTATAATTTTTAAACTAATTTTAAAAACTATTCCAAAAAAATATTTTTAAAAACTGAAATCAACCAGACTCTAACTTGCTCTCTTTTTGTTTTTTTTTTAAAAAAATAATTTTAATAAAAACTATTCTAAAAATTTATTTGTAAAAAATGAAATCAAAATGGCTCTAACTCGTTCTCCTTTTTCTTTTTCTTAAAAAACAAAAAGAAAAAGAACCCGATTGTGAAGCATCGAGAATAGGAATAATGACTAAAAATCACCTATAAATAAACAAAATTAAAGTGACACCTCATTCTCTTAATGTCGAAATGCGGACGCTAATTAAGTAGTGAACTCTCAAATCTCGATCCATAGAGTTGAATAATTATCATATTTTTCTTCTGTAGTAATTAAAGACTAATTAATTAAACTTGTAATGGTAGTTTCAGATCTAGAGAGGATTAACGTTAAGCAATGCCCAATATTATTATCATCATGCGTCCCTCGTCGTGCTGTAATTATATTAATGATAATTGTGATTGCATCATTATTGGTGGAGAAAGATGTGTGTATAAGGAATCCAGATCGGATTCCAGAAGTTGATGATGACGTGGACGTCATGGAGTTAAGGGAGCAACATCAACAACAACAACAACAACATATAGAGTTGAAGAAAGCAGTTTTCTGTCTTGGAAGCTTCTGGAGATCCGAAGCCGTCTTCGGCTGCTTACGTGGTGTCGTCCGAACCACCGCCGGCTATGCCGGTGGATCTAAGGCCAACCCGGAATACAGAAACTTGGGTGATCATGCTGAAGCCGTTCAGGTCTCTCTCTCTCTATATATATATTAGACAATGAATGTGTGAGTTGGATTTGAAGAGTCACTAAAATCAAGACATGTTTCTAAATTTTATAAGTGCTTATAGAAATACTTACAAATTGTTTACCAATAAAACGCTATACATACAAATTGAGATTTGATCAATTACTTACCAGTTGAACTAATTAGCCTCTATATATTGATCCTTTTAATGCATCAATTTCTTACCCTATAATTCTCTATATAGAAGTTTATGGAGTTTGTCATGCATGCCTCTACATGTACATGAATTTGGATCCTTTTGTAGTTAGTATAGTGTAGTGCATAAACAAAAATATACAATTAAAAAGAGAAAGTGTTTGAGGTACGAGTCTCAATGATACTTTCTCTCTTTAACTAATTCTTTCTCTTTTTGCATTACACTATAATAACACTGCACTCTAAAGGATCGAGATCCATATATATATATATATAGCCTATTTAACAAATTAAAGGTATATGTTAATCCTCCCAAGTCCAAGTCTTCATTTGATGTAAAAAAGGTTCCAGCCTTAATATGTAAACTAATGAAAGGCTTTATAAACTTTTTATTTTATAATTGAAGATTCATTTTGTCAAGATTTTTATTAAAAAAGTCAAGAAGTATATTTTTATACTTCTGACTGACTGCAACTTAAATTTTGATCAAAACTTTTCATGTTATGTAAGAATTCAATAGACATTATTGTGATTTGGTTACAATGAACTCGCTCTATTTTTATACACTGCAATAATCCATGTGGCATTATAAAAACAAAATCTAAGTAAAATTATCACATTAATTACTTAATATTTAATTTACTTGATAGATATATGGTTGTGATCATAATATAAACTTACCATTATGGATTTGTTACTATGGTTGTAGGTTGAATATGACCCTAGCTTGATTAGTTTTAAGGAGCTTCTAGATGCGTTTTGGTCTAGCCATGATCCTAGGCAAGTGTTTGGTCAAGGTCCTGATGTGGGTAATCAATACAGGTAATAATATATAAGAGAAAAAGTATTATTGGTACTCTCAAAGTATGTGGTCATTTTTAATTGTACCTCTTAAATTTTTTTTTCGAACAATTGTATCCACAAAGTATGGGTCAGCTCTCAAAATTTTTTTTAGTCAATTATACCCCTGATGTCTCACATTTGAATCAACTGTACCCCAAATACTTCTCAATTTGGAGATACAATTGACAATAAAAAAAAAAGATTAGGGATACAACTGATGCAAAAAAGAAAAAAAATGGGGGTATTATTGACTTAAAAGAACTTTAAGGGTATAACTGAAACTGACCCCAGACTTTTTGGGTACAATTGACCAAAAAAAAAACTTTGGAGGTATAACTGAAAATGACCTCATACTTTAGGGATACCAAGAGTATTTTCTCCTATATAATAGTCATGATGATGATTTAGAGTAAAATTAATAATTTGGTCTCTGAAAGATCATTGAGTTGACAATTTAATCCCTAGAATATTGAAATACACATTTTAGTCATTGAAATATCCAAATGATATACTCTTTAGTTCCTGAAAAAAACTAAATCGTATACTCTTTAATTCATAAAAAATACTAACAAGTATACTGTTGGTATCTTTAATTTCAAGAATTAAATTGTGTACTTCAATCTTTCATGATCGAGTTGTCAATATGATAATCTTTCAAGCTGAGTTGTTAGTTTATTCATTAATTAGTGACGTTGGTGCCAAATACAACTTAATTCAATATTTGATGATCTTTCTAATTCCTTAATTAGCTTCATCTCAAATCTCATACAAAATATATATATGCTAAAATGCTAAATTATTAATTATATCTACATGCATGCAGATCTATTATTTTTACCAATGGGACTGAAGAATCAAGAATAGCTAGGGTTAGCAAAGAAAACGAACAAGCTAGGTCAAGAAGCAGCATTGTCACCACCCAAATACAGGAACTTGAAGAATTTTATCCTGCAGAGCCTGAGCATCAGGTTAGTTAATTTAATTTGTTTGTTATTAATGTTTAAAATTAATTATTCGTGTTATCTAGAAAAGCATTTCTTCCAAACAAAAATGCTAATTAATGATTATTTTTCCTGAAACATCTATACATGCATTTGTTAAATTGTATCTGAGCATTGTTTAGATTATTCATAACCTTCTGGTCATGATTATTAAAATGCATATACTCAATAAATATTCATATATTAATAATTTTATCATTTGAACTCGAGGGTAAGTAAAAAGTAAATGAGTTTTGGCATAAGGATTTATCCAAAGAGATTTATAAGTTCAGTAGGTTTGGGAATGAGTAAAGGATAGGGTGCCTTGTGAGTGTACAAATTTTAGTTGTAATCAAGGTTGTCAAACCCGGACCGGACNATATCAATGAAAGAATTCTTCCAAGTATAGAGGGATTTGACTATATTTTTGTCGTAGTTATATATAAATATGAAAATTGATTTTGATACTCACTCAAATTCTTCAAATTTAAAGATGTAACAAGTATTATCACTCAAATTCTTCAAATTTAAAGATGTAACAAGTATTTTTCATTGTTCAGGCCAAAAAAAAAAAACAAGTATTTTTCATTGAGCCCCCCCAAAAAAAAAAACATAACATACCTTATCTACAATCATCTCTAATCATCTTCGTACATATTAAACACGACACAACACTTTGAAGAAGGTTCATATATGTAGAAGATGCAAATTAAAAGTTGTAGGTTAAAAGGTTAGTTTGGTCCTAAATATATGTCCTAACGTTCATTGTGATTCTTTATGATTTAAAATGTTCAAATTGGTCCTAATAGATGTTGGCAAAATGTTTTATTTTGGTTTCAAACCATTGAATATGTGGTTATATTTCTCTCGTTTCAAGTACGCATATGATGAGTTCAAAGTTACATATTGTTCCAAAAGATTACTTTTTCTATTCAGTTGGGGTCATCACCAAATGAAGTTAAATTGATCCAGAAAGTATACCGTTCTTTTCACGATCAAATTAAATAAGTGAAATTGATCATATTTCTCTCGTTTCAAGTTTGAATGAGATAAATTCAAAACTACGAGTTACTCTTAACAAATCCTTTGAACTTGAAATGAAAGACGAGAAAAATATGACCAAATTCAATCGTTTGAGACTAAAATAAAACATTTGATCAACATTGAAGAAAAAAATGACCGTTTGACCAAAGCTTTATAAGTGTTTTTCTTTTTTATTATCTTGTGATTAATTGGCGATATGTTGTGTATTACAAGTATGCAGAAATTTGAGCTTAAGCAAAATCCCTTCCTTCTTCAGCTAATTGGGAATCTGCCAGAAGAGGAACTAGAAAGGTCAACTCTTGCTACAAAAATGAATGGATATGTTGCAGAGCTATGCCCTCCTAAACTCCAAAACCAAATGGATGCAAAGATTAATCAGATTATTAAAAAAGGTTGGCCAATGTTGAGAGAATTCTAGTTCCATTAATTCTAATCTGGCCAAGAAGCTATATATATATATATATATAGTTTTCATTCATTCACTAATTAACACTTAATTTGTCATTGAAAACTTTGAAATTACATGCATATTAAAGGAAGAAACAAGGTCATATGTTCCATCATTTTGCATTATTGTATTTGTACTTTTTCTTTTAAAAAAAAATTGTTAAAGAATCTCAAATTGTATTTCCTACTTATATTTATTTTTCTAGTTGATATATAAGAATGATGGAATTAAAAAAGAGAGTAAATTACACATTGGTAACTGTTCTATGGATCAATTTCACTTTGGTATCCTGTTTTTTGCACCGTTAACATTCTGGTGTCTTGTTCTTTCAAAAGTGACATTTTGGTATCTTGTTCTTTGCATCGTTAACACGTTGGTACCCTAAAAAGGGTAACAAATCGTGAAAGAATATGGTACTAAAGTGAAATCGGTCCATAGAACAGGGTACCAAAGTATTAACGGTGCAAAGAACAGGGTACCAAAATATCACTTTTTAAAGAACATGGCACCAAAATGTTGACGGTGCAAATTTAGAATAATAAGGTACCAAAGTGCCACTTTTGAAAGAATATGGTACCAAAGTGAAATCCGTCCGTAGAACAAAGTACCAAAATGTAATATAAAAAAGAAAATAACTAGAAAACTCTAGCTTGGATATGCATCCTATATTTGGTTACATTTTATGCATCCTATATTTGGTTTAGAAATTAGCAGTATGATCAAATACACTTTTATGTATTTTCTTTAATTTAATCATTTATGGAAGAAGTGTATTTTTAGCCCCCAAAAGTTCTACTTAGTTTTGTTTTAGTTTCAAATTTTTCTTTTGACTTAATACCGTTTCAAATGTTTGAAGTTGACTCAATGTCATTCTTCAATTTCCCCCTAATGTCGTTATCTCAATTAAAATGAAAAATGTTTAACGTGACATGCATTACACATGATTTTACAAGTTTAGGGTTTGTTTGAGATTGAGGTATGGTGAGTTAAATTTTGAAAGATGTGGGGCCATTTATATTGTTTAGCAAAATACCAAAATAATGTATGTAATTCTCCGACGCCAAGTGATACAAAGTATACACAACTATAATTGAGTTGTCTGTTTACCTGGACAACATGTATTCTCAATTTTTTAATAGCTAAATAAACTTAGGCGGAAACCACGAACAAGCAAGGTTTTTCACTCTTTCATATTTTTTTGTTAACTTCAAACCAAACAAGAAATTTTGTTGAAATACCAAAACTTGTCAAGAAACTTAACAGGAAACTACGAATAAATAAGGAGATGTTTGGTTTGTGAAAACATTTCTTATTTTTATTTTATATTTTTGTTTCTTAAAAATGATTTTCACTTTCAGAATTCTAACAATTTAAAAATACATTTGGTTTGCAAAGTTAAAATATAAATTTGAAAATGGAAAATATAAAAACATGTTTGCTTAGACTTTGGCAATAGTTTGGTTCTATACAAAAACAACATTATTTATAAAAGTCTATTACTCAAACATCATTTGACTAATATCAAGGGCAATAGTTTGGTTCTTTGGCTATTGAAGCGGTATAATATCACCCTTGACGGCTAATAGACTTTGACTATTGAAATTGTTTAATATCAGCCTCGAAGGCTAATAAACTTTGGCTATTGAAGCTGTATAATATCAGCCCTGAAGGCTTAGACTTTGGCTATTGAAGCTGTCTTATATCAGACCTAAAAGCTAATAGTTTGACTATTAAAAATGATCTTATAATGCCTTGAAGGCAATAATTTAGCTATTGAAGCTGTGTTATATTAACCATGAAGGCTAATAGTCAGATAAAAATTAATAACCTTGAAGGCGAATAGAAATATATTTTGACCAATTGCTAATAGCAATTACAATGTTGTTAAAAAATATTTGTCAATAGTCCTGAAAACTAACATCAATCTAAATATTTGATACACCTGAAGGCCTATATCAAAATAAATGTTTCATTTTAGATGTAGATTGATTGATGTATTTTTAGATTTGATATGTGATCACAATTTATCTTGTGAGGTGTTTGATATGTCAAAAATTATTGAGATAGAATCTCCAATAGAGACGGTGTTTGATATGTCAAAATAATTGATATTGGGTCTTCAGAAGAGACGAGAGTGACAATATGTCAATTATTAAATGAGGTTGTCATTGATTTATTTTGGCAAGTGAAGTTCACAGTATATTTATTTTGATAACGATTAATTTTCTCTAAAAGAAAGAGAATTAAAAAATCTCACAAAGATACTCTGGAAGAGTATAATATATACTTTAGAAGAGTGAGATTCTCATATTAACAAGATTATATTTCTTGACGTAACTCTGTAGTGGTTTGGAATTTGGATACTATTAAAGTATGACATCAAAAAATTCAAGGAAAATTTGAGTATATGATATGAATGAGTTCTTACATCTTGGTATCTCAATGAATATGAGATAGTTCCTGAAGAACTAAATATGATATGGTTCCTGAAGAACTGAATATGAGATAGGTTCTGAATAACCAAATATGAGATAGTTCCCGAAGAACTAAATCTATTTTATTTAATTTATCAATCTCTTTTATTTCTTTCATACTTTCATATATCTTTATTTGATTTATCAATCTCTTTTATATATATATATAATATTTTATTATCCATTTTTCATTTGGTTAAAAATTTATATGTTAATAATGTATTCTTTTATTTCTTTCATACTTTCATATATCTCTATATGTTTTCTTGTTTGAATATAAATTATGTATCCATCATATTGTATGTCATACGATCAAATATCTTGTTGAATTATATCAAACTTTCCTAAAAGAAACAAAAATGTTAGGGAGAAAAAAGTAAATATAATATCAGACATGTGATTGTATGCTCCAGAAGAGCCCTCTATCTTGTACTATATTTGTATCAGTACAATTAAAACATATGTTGTAATGGATCAGAAATTCATTAACATATGTTGTAATGAACTAGAGGTTCCTTAATTTAAAGGAGTAATGAACCAGAAGTTCATTAATTTAAAGGATACGTTTATAATTTGAGAAAAGTGAAAAAGTAGACTCATTTTTAGAAGTATTAATAGGCAGGTATTTTATTTTAAACTATTTAGCAAAATAGGCCATTTTTACTGTTCATGAAATCGGCTCATACACAGGGCGCAAGCAATAAAGTGGATAAAAAGGAAACAGAGGGCGCTATCAACAAACAGCATATCCAAATTTAACACAAGGCGCACTCCCCAAATGAACCATTCAAGAATTTAATTTTCAACAACATAAGGCGCGTTCATTAAATGGAACATCTAAAAATTTAATATTTTTCTCCTAACACAAGGCGCTCACAATAAGTGGACCATTCAAAAACATAATTTTCCTACCCATAACACAAGGCGCACTCGTTAAATGGAACAACTAAAAATTTAATATTTTTCCCCCAACACAAGGCGCTAACAATAAATAGACCATTCAAAAACATATTTTTTTCACCCACAACACAAGGCGCACCCAACAAATGAAACATTAAAAATTTAATTTCTTTCATCAACAGAAGGCGCTAACCATAAACGAAACTTTCAATAATTTTAATGAGGGAGAGATCTGATCAAAGAAGAAAAAAGACGAACGGAAAAAAGAGAGACTTACCGTGTGATCCTACAGTGACTGATCTGCAAAGTTTTCGTTCCTTTTTTACTTGAACTCCGGCAAAAATGGAGGAAGAAAAAAGAGGAAAATGGAGCAAGAAGAAAGAAGCGAAGGCGTCTGGAAGGAGAGAGACTCAGTTGGATTTTTAAGTAAAAACCATTTGTCATCTGCGCCGTTAATTTTTTTAATTTTTGAATGTGCGGGCAAGATTTGAATCTGATGGAGGGCGCATGTGGCAAATAGATTGTTAGAGAATTCTTTTATTAAATGCGCTCTGCGTTCACGTTTTAAAAAAAAAATTCTATGCTTCATTTGAAGATTGCGCCTTGCGTTGGAACTTCCAATGAACACTTGTTTCCTCTGACAAATGCGTCCTGCGTTCTGAAATTAAATTTTTGGAGAGCTCTTTTGTGGAATGCGCCCTATGTATATGATATAATTTTTCGCAAGTGCGCCCTGCGTAGTCTGCTGGAATGCATACCCTGTGAACAGTAAAAAAGGTATATTTTCATGAATAATTAATAAATGGGAGTCTGTCTATTAATAGTTACAAAAATTGGTACCCAAAATTAAGAAAGCCTTTATAATTTTGTATGACCGGTTAGGCCATCCCGATTCACGAAAAATGCGAACTCAAATTAATGTCTATTAAAGAACCAAAGGTTTCTTGTATATAATGAGTTCTTATGCTGCATGTTCTCAAAGAAAATTGGTTTAAAGACTATCAGCAAAAGTTGGGATTAGATCCCTTGGAACTTGAACGCGTTCATAGAAAAATTATGGTCCTGAAGTGCCACCTTGTGGACATGTCGATCCATTTTGTTCAAATAAAAAAATTGAGCTCAAGTTTTGGATTATTCTATTAAGAATATTTGATAATGCTGGTGAATTTATATCTCAAGTTTTAAAGGGCTATTATATGCTAGTTGGGATAAATGTGGTACATCACGTTGTTTATGTCCACACGGTAAATGGTCTTGTTGAATAATTAAATACATGATGAGAACATATCAATTTATAAGATGCAGCACTTGTACACATTAAATTAACAACGTATCATGAATTCTCCCCTATGCTATTGGCTTTGGTCCAAGAGCCGAATATTTCTCATTTAAGAATTCTTTGGGTGTTGGATTTATATTGCTCCACCATGTGAATCAAAATGGGCCCCAACGAAAATTGAGAATATAAGTTGTGTATGACTCCCGTTAAATTATTAAATATTTTAACCTCCTGAAGGGAGATAGTTCATGACGTGATTTGTCAATAAAATTAATTTTTTAGCATTAGGGGGAGAAAGAAGATAGATGGAAAAATGAATTACAAGGAATGAATGGTTATTATATTAGTTTGATCCTCATGTGAACTTGAAGTTCAAGAAGAATATTGCAAATAAATTGCATACTGCATTCACTGGCCCATAAAAATGACAAAGTCAAATATTCCAGTTGAAAATGCTCCAATATATATTGAGGTCCCTGAAGGGACTAATTGGTTCCAGAGATAAGAATCCTAAAAAATAAAAGGAGCATATGAAAAAAAAATGGTCGAATCGTGGAAATATATGAAGGCATAATAAATGAAAAATCTTCGGAAGAGATTCAGGTACCTAAAAGTGAAGAAAATAATGAGATCTCAATATGTTTATTATTGCCAAAGTATGGAACCGATATGAAGATATTGTCGATAAAGTATTTAAATATAATGTAGCGCTACAAATTACAAATTATAAAGAAATTGAGGATCATGAATAATAATTCGTCGAAGAGTGTCGACGTTAGAAATTGGCCAAATTGAAAAGAAAGGATCCAAGATGAGTAAAATTCACTCGAGAAATGTGAAAATTTTTGGACTTGAAGTCCACAGACATGATGGTGTACAACCAACATGATGGTGTACAACCAGTTGAATATAAATAAGTCTTTGTGCGAAAAGAAACGAGCGAATTGAAATTTTGAGATACACTAGAAATTTATTTTAAGGAGTTTAATTCTCCCGTAATGGATGCAATTATTTTTTAATACATGATCTGGCTATTTATAAAAGGCTTTGATATCCAATATTTGAAGGTGTGAAGTTAGTGGGGTACAAATGAGTTCATGAGTAAAATCGTAATGAAAATAAAAGGATAAAGTCGTAAGATATAAACTCAAAGTTCTCACATTGGATATGAAAAGACATATTCTCTGGAGATGGATGCAATCCCGAAGATGGATGCGACCCCTTCAAATATTTTAGTAGTCTGACATTGTATGAAAAACTTGATATTCATCTAATGAGTATGGTTATAGTCCATTCATATGGCTTATTGAACAATGAAATTTATATGAAAATCCCTGAATCCCTGAAGGATTATAGGAAGCATGTCGGATGTCTTGTTCAATAAAGATGAATAAAATCCTACATGGGTTTAAAAAAAAATGTACATATGGTACAGTTATCTCAAGAAATATTATTTAAAAGATATCAAACTATGTAGATTTATTATTGTTGGAACTCCTGAAGAGTTCAAAACATAGTAAAATATTGATAGTTTTGCAAGAAAGATTTGCAAAGATAAAATTTTGTCTCATCTTACAGATTAAGCATATTATAATAGTGAGATTATTACTCATATTATATAGAAAGTGTATTGAGATAGTTTCACATGAATAGGGTGCATGGACATGGTGTAACCATAATGGTTCGATAAATCATTTGAAGTGATAAATTATCCTGTTAACCTCAAATGAAGATGAAATTCTTTGGTCACGTAGTACCATATTTTAATATTATAAGATGATTAATGTTTTCGGTACACTTGCTCGCGAGATATAGTTCTTCATTAATCAAAAGACATTGACAAGAATTGGAAAATATTTTAAAGATAAAGGTTTATTTTATTTAAATTAATTTAGTTCACCATTCCTTGATCATGTAGGTGTTAGCTGATCATCTGATCTTCGGAGACTATACATAAGGCAAATAAAAAATATGTTTAGTTGAGACTACTAATTCAACACATCCAGAAGATGTGTAATTTGTTTTTGCAGGGAAATCTGTCAACCTTATTGTATGAAGATAATATGACATGTATAGTTCAGCTAAAAGAAAATTTAGAAGATTTACTCGTGATATCCAAAGCAAGGTGACATAGAAGTTCATCAAGTTTGGTCAAGTGATCATTTAACATATTTATTTATGGAGGCATTGCCAATTGCAGCATTTGAGAAATTGGTTTATCAAATTAAAAGATCCTTAGTGATGTTATGATGAGGGGGAGATACGCGTTGTACTCTTTTTCCCTTCGTCATGATTTTGTCTCACTAGGTTTTCCTGTCAAGGTTTTTAATGAGGCAGCTTGTAGTGCGTGTCAATAAATTGTGAATATTCAAGGGGGAGTGTTATAAATAATTATGTTTGTGAATATCCACATTTGACTTTTGGTATTCTCGGTGTATAGAAGTTTGAGTTTTCCTTTAGTTTCTCTATGTACATGAATATGATCTTATCCCTGCATTATGTACATTAAGTTGGTACATCTCCCTTGTAGATCCTTTAGCCTATAAATAGAGGCTTTAGGTGTTATGTAAAGTTGATGATATCAGTTGAATGAAAGAATCACTCTCTCCTCCTAATTTTCTCTTTACTTTGAATATCTTTATTTCTTATATTTTATAACATTGTAGACGTTTTCAAATTTTCAGCAAATTCTAGAAATGTTTTCTGGAAATTATTTTGAGAAATTTGTACCAAACACATTTTTTAACTTATTTTCTATTTTTAGTGAAAATGAAAATAGGAAATGAGGATATCAATCAGACTCTATTTTCGTCTTTAAACTTTATATTAATTTGACCAAAGTTCTAGTTTGATTTTTCGGGTTTGTTTGAAGTTTCGTTTTGTTCCCTCACCTTTTTTTCATTCCATTTTGGTCCCTCAAGTTTCCAAAACGTTCTACTGTTAGTCCCTCGATATTTTCCATCCACTTTTTCCATTAAAAAAAGAATAAAAAATAATAAATTGAGATTTCAATCAAATTTGCCCAGAAACCCAACTTCTTCTTCTTCTTCTTCCCGTCACTCCATCTCCATTTCCATCTCTCTCTCTCTCTCTCTCTCTCTCTCTCTCTCTCTCTCTCTCTCTCTCCACCCCCCCAATTTCCATCTCTTCTTCTTCTTCAACCCAAACTTAATAAATTTTTACAGTTCTTGACTACCCTCGCTCCAACACCAGCAAGTTGTCAGAGATTCTGTCTCTGAGCATCCTTGACTTCCCTTCCCCCACTCTCGTCAGCCCTATCTGTGGCTTCTTGTCGCCTCCACCACCGGCAGCTAAGCCACGCTCTCTCTCAACTTCTCTACCATTTTTTTTTCTTTAGCCTCCATTTTCATTTTCTTCTTCATCTCCTTTTGATTTTTAGGGAGGAATTGTAATAATTATAATTCCTCTCTATTTTTTTTCTCGTGTGCTTTTTATTTAAATAAATTAGATTTTTTATCTCCCATGTTTTGTGGTAATTTTGTCCATATTTTTTTTGTTCTAGTCTTTCTTTGTGAGAGATTCTATTTTAATACTAGATCTTGACTCAAATCTGAACATATATGCTGGAAAGCTTTCGATGTTTCAATATATTGATGGAAGAGTCTATGACATCTACATTTGGGACGAACGCTACTTTTCTTATATGCAAAGAGTTTCATGGTAAACATTTTGTTGGCAACACCAAGATCGGTGATAACTTTCATCCTACAGATAGGATCATTTGTATATTAATCTGTTATTCTAGTTCAACAATGTTTTCCAATATTATCATATTGAAGTTTTCTGACTAACTATAAGTATCGTCTGTCTTTTTCTATAATTTGTTATGATGCTTTTTTTTTTAAAAGAGTTATCCTATCCGCATATTCCCTAATTAAAGTTTAGGGAGTAATTTGAATTTTTAACTAAAATTTAATAGCCAAAAATTCATCATATTAACAAATAAACAAATCACCCCTATCATATCACTTATACTTATCCAACAAAATGAAGGTACAGGCCATATATATATATATGTGAGTATTTTAAAAATATAATTATGTAACCATAAAATTATAATTGATCACTACAATAATGAAAAATTTCTATAAATTGATTTTGAAAAAGAAAATTGTCTAATAATTATTTTTTAAATGAAGGTCATTAACTTAAAAGAAAAAAAATTATATTTTATTTTTAAATCAATTTTATGACAATATGGTGAATGGATCAAAATGATGGGATGTCATACTCTAGATTATCATGGTAGTTAAGATTTTAAAAGATCTTAAAGTCATGTAAATAGACTCTCATGGCCAGACAAAAGAAAAAGCTTTGATACAACAACTATTCTTCAGTCAAGAGACAAATTTGCTAGAATGTGTATTGAGGTAAATATCTCAAAACCATTTTGTTTACCCCTGTGATCCCATTACATTTTTCTTATAAATATTTTCATGTAAGGTAAAGATATAAAAAAATTGAGCTCTCCAACTTTTCTTAACCATTGAAATCATGTATATTCGTCTACTATAAGTTTCATGTTTTATACTTAATTGTTAATATAATTTAGAGGAAACCTACTATTTGGTCTCTCCTTTTTTATTGAGTCAACGATTTGGTCTCTTATTTATTGAAATAGACTACTCAATTCCTCATTTATCATAATTGTTAATTATTTAGTCCCTCATTTATCATAATTGTCAACTATTTAGTCCCTCATTTATCATAATCGTCAACTATCAGATGTTAAATGTTTACATGACACTGTTAAATGCCACTTTGACATCCTAATCACTTAAACCAATCAAACCGGACCAACAAACACAATTAAACTGGCCTAAAATTGAGTTAAATCCAAATATTTGTATTACACGTGAAGCTTCCATAGGATATAAGTTATTGAATTATTCCTGTTGGGATAAATTTTGTATAGATTATTTTATTTTATTAAGCGCTAGAATGTAAGTTAATTAACGTTAGTTATTATAGAATAATGTTTAGTTGGTTATTTTATTAAATGTGTTTATTTTGATAATTGCCAAAAATTCTTTTAATGATATATATATATATACATTAATATTGGCTTGATATATTTTTGATTGCTGTATATTGCCCAGAAGATATATTTTTTTTATTAAATATTAAAGTTTCTTATTTTGAAAGATCATTTATGTCTTGGATTATTGCTTTATTTATTTCGACATAATTGATAGATCATGATTGATTAGAATCAGAATTTCAATAAGTATAAAATCAGTGATTATGTTAATTAATCTGTCTAAAGAAGGAAAAAAATCTGGGAATTATTCCTGTTCCTTAATTATCGCTATGATTGAAGGATCTGTTTAGGAAACCTTCTAAGTTTTGTTATAATCTTTATATCTGATTTATTTCAAGTGCAAAATGTGCCTCATTGCAATAACTCTGTGTTATATACATTGGGAAAGTTTAAGCTGACTGTTGAGATTATTATTTAATGCTAAAACTATTTTTGGAAAGATTTCTGCTAATTGCTCCTATTCCGCAGGTCAAAGAACTATCTTAAGGAAAGTTTTCAAACTTTCATATTCTGACCCTGCTGATTAAAGCTCAACGTCTATAAGTCATTATTATCAGATGAGGAACATGGAAATTCAGTCAAGACTCTAAAGAAGGCGAAAGACAAATCAAATATGTTGAAGATACTATTGTTCCTAGCCGTTGGAGTATTCAAAGCTGAAGAACATTTCCATTTCGAGTTGCTGGAGCTACACTACTATAAAAGCTAAAGAATTCAAATGAAGAAGTGTTAGACTAAGTGTCAAGAAGAGTTTCGCTGAAAAGCTGCTAAGTGCTATCTCTTTGTGAGAACCCTTTGTGGGATTAGTCTTTGTGACAATTCACCTTTGTGTGTGAAGCTATCTCTTTGTGAGAGAAACAATTTCTTTCATCTCATATCTTCTGATTCGTTCGTATACCTCCTAGTGGTAATAGGTTGCCTGCCTTCGGTTGTTGTGAAACCCTATAGTGGTTATCCGTGAGTGGTTGCACTGTAAGAGGAGTTGCTGTGAGGAACCTTATTGTTACCCGTGAGGACTTGTGGTTTGGGAAACTGTAAAAGTGTGAAACCCCAGTGGTGATCCGTGAGTGGTTGAGTGCCAATTGTAATTTGGTTAGTTTGCCCAGCAATAATATAAAAATCCCTTGCTTTGTGCTTGGGGACTGGACGTAGGTTTAAGAGAAAGTTCTTTATGGGACTAGTATCTTATTCTGAACCAGAATAAATCTCTTTGTCTTGTTCCTTATCATTTCTCCTTTATATTCCGCATTTACCTTTTTGAGTTAAGGATTAGTTTTCTTTCATTAGCAATCTGTTTATATATACATATATATATCTATCTTGCTTAAGTGTTTGCTTTATCTGAGTATATGTGATCTTAAGCATATTTGTTATTGTTAAGAAGCCTTGTTCTGAAAGAAACTGTTTAAAGGAACTGTTCTGAGGAATTTATATTAGAGAGATTTGTTGGGAATTCGGGGCGCCTAAGGCAGCGGAAGCAAAAACTGTAAATTAAAATTTTAAACGCCTAGGTCCTAGAATTCCCGAACGGATCCGCTAGCTGAATTTAAAACCTTTGGTTAGTGGTATACCTCACGAGTTTCAATCGGTTTAGTTGAACGAGGCGTTTCCTAGAAGTCCACGTGACGCGTCCTTCCTCCGCCGGTAATCCACGCGAACAGTTTCGGAGATGCCTAGGTGCTAGCATCCTTCACTTCTCCAAGTGAATCCGGAATCTTTATCTACGGTGTTCTTTAAATTCAAGAACTCTTCTTGAATTATCAAGAACTGTTTGGCGCCTTGATCAAGAATCTGATTCTTGATCCCACACAACCTTGTCACACAATACTAAACTCTTTAATATTGTGCGCCACTTTCTCTCTCTAGGAAAGCAAGGATGCGAATTTCTCTCTCTCCTCACCAAGGCAAAATCGAATTTTCCTTGTGAAGAATTAGGCTAAGTCGACTTTTCTTATGTGCATGAGGCTCTCACCCTTTTTGTGATTTCACTTATCAAAGAATCCAATTCTTCTCTAAATCTCTCACTCAAGAATCGAATTCTTGTGTTGTTTTTATGAATGTCGACTTTGGCTTGTATTTATAGGGTTTGGGGACTTTGATAATTATAATTTTAGGAAACCCTAAAATCATATAATTATCAAACCATAAGATTATGATATCTTAATATCATGATTTTATGACTTGATTTCCAATTTAAAATATTACCTTAATATTAAAACTGGAATCAAAATGCAATCTTGGAGAATCAATTTGGAAGATCAAATCTTCCAAGATCTCTCTCTCCTCATGCGCCATCTCCCCTTAATTATCTTGTTGGAATTTAATAAATCAAAATAACTAACTAACTCTTAGGAAGTTATAACTAATTTGTTATTTTCCAACAATATTGAATTAAAGAATTACCATAATATCTTTAAGTCAATCTCACCAAATCTCAAACTCTAGTTTATTGAATTAAAATATTACATTAATATTTTA
>QANZ01050407.1:0-18706 GCA_003254925.1 Chamaecrista fasciculata | reverse complement strand
GAGAGACCAGCTAATGACTGAACCCATGCAGAACTCTCCGGGTCGGTCCAGCAATTTGTAACTCCTTACATAATTGCACCATGACTCTCGTCCCAACATCTAGTGCGTGCATCTCCATGCACCGAGGTCAGGCTGGTCTTGGTTCGATTCAAGTTCCCACTCGAATGAGCGACCATGGACAATTTAGATTAACTATCTCATAATTAATCATGGACTGTTATCATAGTAAACATGCTAATAATATGATAACCATTAATTTATCTCCATAAATTAATTGACATGTTCCAAACATATCTATAGGATGATTGGCCCTAGGGCATAATCTCCATCAAGATTGTTTTGAGTAACTGTTTTAAGGAACTTTGTTAAAACTTATTTTTAACTTAGAAAAAGTTTTGAAATACCAATTCACCCCCTTCTTGGTATATTTTCCTTGTGCATTCTGACTAATAATTCCTAAATCTCAAAGCCTAGGTGGTCCCAAATAGTTAAATATGTTACATTTAACGTGTTACATATGTACTTAATGGACAGGTTATCAGTGTTGGTAACAAAGATAAGCTACAAGGACTAACGAGTTGACATTTCTAATTTTTAAGGGACCAAATAGTCTATTTCAAAAATGCAAGGACCAAATAATTAAAACTGTGAAAAAAGGAGAACCAAATAGTAGGTTTCCTCTATAATTTAGCAATTGGGTCAAAATGATTCGTTAACAATGTGCATTCTAACCGAGGCTGAAAATCTGTTTAGAAAACAAAAGAAGAATGTGTATTTACTCTGAAAATTAAAAAAAAATATTAAGAATCAAATTTCACTGATGAGTGATGACATTGTTGTAATTAATACAAACTCATTGAAAATTTATTTTTAACATAACTTTTTCAAATATTTTTTATTTTGAAAAAAATTCTTAAAATTTATTTTCTCAGAACAGATTTATGTATTTAAAATAACTTTTAAATTATATTTTATAAATATATTTAATAAGATTAAAAAAATCTGTTTGACAAAATTTACTTAAAAACTTTTTGAAATCAAAAGAATGAAAAAAATGTTTTAAAATATAATTTTAAAAAATTACATTAAATAATAATTATGTTGTCTCTGAAAATTAACTCTCCATATATATTTTTCTTTAGTTTCAGAGTACAAAACATATTTACTTTATTTTTAATTCTTTAAAAATATTTTTTTTCTTTTGCAGTTAATAAACTGTTTTAAAAATTAAATTATCGAGCAACCCAAAATAAAACAACCCAAAATATTTAAATATAGACTAAAGGCAACTACATACAGCAGGTAAACTACACTTTGGTACCCTGTGGTATTCTCCATTAATACTTTGGTACTCTTTGGAGCTATTTTGTAATTTTAACCATAACAAATTTTACAAAAATTACATATTAACCCCAAATTTAAACCTAAGCCCAAAATATCTAAATACATCCCAAGTTATTTCCATTGTTCCAATTACAAAACCCTAATTTCCAAGTAATATTAATACAAAATAACAAAAATAGGTTTTTTACTCTTTCATATTTTTTTTAACTTCAAACCAAACAAGAAATTTTATTGAAATCTTTTCATTGCGATCAACAACATAATCAATAGGATCATCATCAATCATCAAATATAATTGACTATTGATTAGGTAGACATGGTAGAACTTGTCAAACCCGAAGGATGATCCTACTATATTGATCAATATTGCATTGGCAAAAAAATAGAATGTAATTGGGATATGCATTGCAAACGTTGTGACTTGTTCTTAACTATAATACCTCTGTTATAAAATAATTTAAAGAATGATTATATTAAACATAAAATAATCAAAATAGTATATGAAGTCAAAATATAAATAATTAAGGATCAAAAGAGTAATTTCTTATACGATTAAATTCAAAAATATTTACCATAATTAATTGATATGCAATATATATATAATGCTTAAATTAAACACGAAATCGAAAATCATGGACGATTATAATCAAATATTTAAGGTTTCTTGGTTTCAAATAAAATTTAAGTACATTTCTTATTGAAAATATATAAAATAAAGGCCGCATGCCAATAAAATAAGGTTTATCGTTTTCAAATAAAATTTATAAACATTTCTTATTAAAATACATAAAATAAAGGCTACATGCCAATAAATTTTCTTAAGAAAAGTTGCAGGGTTAAAAAAACTATCTAATTATCCAATTTTCTACCTTGACAAATAAAGGCCAACTGCAAATATATATAATCTATCAAGTAATTTGTGGCAAAATAACAAGTGACACTTGGTATATTTTTCTACATTAGATTAATCTAATTGTTTAAAGCAAAAGAATGGATATATATACTAAGAAAGTCAGTAAAATAATTTGGAGAAATTTATTTTTGACGCCATAATAATAATAATAATTTTGCATAATAGTCATAAATTACAAAATTAATTATTAAATCATTATTTTAACCAAACCACTTATTTAGTAAAGCCATCAAATCATTTCATTGGTAGTTTAAGATAATATGACATACTTAAATTGATGAAATTTTCTTTTATTTATAAGTATAAATAGTTATAAACTTATGATTATATTTATTTTGTTTTGAGTAAACTATCAATCTGGTTCTTGAAAGATCACCGAGCTGACAACTTGGTTCTTAAAAGATTAAAATACATATTTAGTCTCTGAAAGATCAAAACAATATACTTTTTAGTCCCTAAAAATTTAAACGAAATACTAGTTAGTCCACAAAAGGACTAATTAGTATACCATTTTAATCTTTCAGGAAATGAGTTGTCAACTCGGTAATCTTTTAGGAATTAAATTGTTAGTTTACTCATTAAGTTTTATACATTTGCATTATATGCTATAATTATAATATCCATAAAATTTTACATCTGACGAGATAATTGATTAATTCACATGGTTATATATTGTGTAAGTTTTAAAATATATGTTGTTTCAATTTTTTAAACGAAACAAATTATTAATTCATACAAATTCAAAATAAAACAAAAGGTAAAGGAAGTATTTATTTATTAATTTTAAATATCTCAATATTTAAAATTCACTTGAGAACTTTATGAATTTACAAAATGGGGGGGATTTATAAATATTATAACTTTTTGCTGGTCAAAAATGATATTTTAACATCACTCTTTATATTTGGCCAAAAATAAACATCACTCTTTAGTTTATAGCAAGTTAACCCATATATCTAAACAAAAAGTAAGACATATAATTTGGACACATAGAGTATACTCAGTCTTTATTTTTTTATTTTTTTTTTCTCTAAGCTTCTCTAGTTCCTAATAACAACTAAAAAAATGGCCTAGTGCGCCATGCTGATTGTGTTCTAAGTGGGGAAGCTTTTGAGAATGTGTTGCATGCTCTTCGGGATTGTTCTGCAATTAAAGACTCTTGGCTTAGGTTGGTTAGACCCTCTGTTTGGTCTGAATTCTTTAATCTTTACTTGCATGATTGGCTTACATGAATATGAAGAAGAATTGTGGTGTGTTTGATATTCCCTGGAGAGATATTTTTGCCACGACGTATTGGTCGTTTTGGAGATGGAGGAATGAGATGATCTTCCAAGGGAAAATTAATCTTCCCATCAATCTATTGTTAATCATTATGCATAGAACACATTTGACTAAGGAAGCTTTTCTTGATATTCAACTGCATTGTACTCCGTCCTCCCAATGTCGTTCTAATTTGACTAGATGGACGAAGCCGGAGGCTGACTGGTTGAAGGTGAATATGGACGGGTCTTACGTCAAGAGGTTGAAGGATCAGGTCTTGTGTGGGGGTGTGGTTCGTGATGCTAATGGCTCTTTCATTGCTGGATTTTCTAAACAATTGGGTTCCCGTGAGGCTCTTCATGTTGAACTTTGGGTCATCGTTTGGGTCTTCGAGAGTTTTCATTGAGACTGCCTCGTTGCTTACTTATAATCTTGTGAATAGGGGAACTCATCCTCTGCATCCTTGTTATGCTTTTATTGAACGCATCTACCAGTTAATGGACAGGGATTGGGAGGTGAGATTCAATCGAGTTGCTCAGAGTGCCAACGATATGGCTGACTTGCTTGTCTGTTAGCTCATCGTTTGGATTGCCAATTTCAAGACTTTTGTATGCCGCTGTATGCTATTCAAGACCTGCTTAGGGATAAAGCTAAGTATGTTTCTTTGATGGAGCCGTTGGCTCCGTAGTCTTTCTGTTTTTGTCTTTTCTTTCTTGTTTACCAAAAAAAGAATGTTTCTATGACCATTGTTTTTCCCTTTCTTTTATTGGCCATCTTATTTGTTTCGTTTTTTCTTTTGATTAATTATTAAGGCGCACAAAATTACTTTGAACTTTAGTTATTATGTTTAAGACTTCTTTGAAATTTTTATATTGTGCAAAAGCTCATTTTATTAATATTTTCATTCAAGAAAATCAAAGTTTTTTAAATATAATTTTATCATTGTTTTGTATTTTACATTGATCTAAAATTAAAATTAACTATTATTGTAATTAAATTTTTTTGACCTTTTCAATGAAAATTTTAATAAAAAGAGATAATTTCACATAATCAAAAGTTCAAGAGATTTTTCTTCATTTTTTAAAGTTTATTAGGACACTCCTACAAATAGGATTAGGATGGTATGTCCCCTCAACCGTCCTAAGGCCTCGTCATTGTCCTAACCTATCAAGTCATTATCCAAGGAGAGTCAATGCGTAATATGAACCACCCTATGATTGCAACCACAAATCTTAGGACAAACTACAAGGATCCATATAGTCTCACAATCTTAAGATCGGACATTCCCCCATGCAAAGTCTTAGGATCTCTTACAAGTTACAACAAAATATCATCACCTTTAAGTACATCAACATAAACATTAACAAGGTACGCTCAAAATCTAATCCTAGAATGTCAGTTTTTTTATGTTTTAATGTAATTAATCCTAATTGATATTCTAATTCATAGTCTAATTTTAATTTCATTTTTTTACATTTAGAGCTCTTTAGAATTCATTAATCTACATTATGTATATTCAATTCTTCATTTGTAACTTGGGTCACTATTAATGGAGTAGTGCCCTCAAGGTATGAGTCCCTATATCTTATTTCTCATCACCTAAAGAAAACACTATCACTTGATATGAGAAACTAAGGCTAGAAACACTCATATTTTAGTTCTAGTGTTCTTCAATTTCTATGCTGAGGCAATAGTTAAAGATATGTTCGCATTTATATTCTTATTTTAGATGAATAAATGTATATTTATCTATTAAATTTCTAAATTAGAACTCGCACTTTAGCGATCACAAAATACACTATTGACTTTATCATAAGAGATGTTCTACTCCTTATGATTCATTATTGTATGAAACTCATGCCAGAGTCTCCTTTCATAAGAGATGTTCTCTTCCACCAACACATTCCCTCTCTATTTTTTTCTTTTTCTTTTTAAATTGCAATGTATTTATATAATAGAAGATCCATATCTAAAAATCACACGTTACTATTCTTTTCTACATTAGAATTTTGGATGTAACATGTTTGTGTGATCATATACCAAAAAAAATAAAAATATTAATAGAGATAAAATTAATTTCAGTAATATTATAGATTGAGAAAAATAAGTTTTTTTTAATAATTAAGAGATAATACCAAAAAAAAAAGAGACATTCCCAAAAGAGAGATGACACCCATATAGAGCATACAATGTGTGTGAAATAGTGAAAACTGAAATGTATATTATGCGAAAAAAAATAGTAATACTTACTTGCAATAGAATTATTTTAATTCTAAATTTTATTTATAATTTCTTCATGATTAATTATACAAAATTTGTTCATCAGTACGTTATGTAGATTTTTTTTTTGAGAAAATATGCTATTTTTTTTTTTTGTAGAAAAAAGTTTAGATGAGTTGGGTCCCGGTGGCTCATCAAGGACAGGGCAAGCCTCAAGGTTACAGAGGTACTTACAGATTGCCTATCAACAAGACCCTCACATTGGCAGTGAGAATCGAACTCACGACCTTATGGGTAAGAAAATATACTATTTAATCCATGAAATATTTTAATTATCAAGTGGCAAAAGCACTAATTTCGTCCCCAAACTTTACACCAGCTATCAATTTTGCCCTCAATTTTTTTTGTTGTCAATTTCATCCCCAATGTTTTACATTTTCGTCAATTTTATCCTTTAACTAACTTTTATCAATAAATTAATAACAAACTGCATCTTGTTTTTCAATATGAGTTAAGATTTAAATTTTTTTTTCTATCAATTTTACATTACATATCAATTTCGTCACCTAGATTCTATTATTAATATTTTACTAAAGTAAGACAAAGGATAAAATTGACCAAAATGTGAAACATTTGGAACGAAATTGATAGTCAAAAAAGATTGGGGATGAACTTGACAGTTGGTGTAAAGTTTGGGGACGAAACTAGTACTTTTTCCATTATCAATTATATGATCCCTAGCGACGATTTGGTCATTAAATTTGAATTAACTTTATACTTTTGGTCTCGTATTTGTATGAAATTAATACTACTTGATTCTGAATTTGAACTAATTTTATAATTTTTTGTCCTGAAATTTATATTAAATTAATATTATTTAGTCTCTGAATTTGAACTAATTTTATACTTTTTATACTATTTAGTCCCTAAATTTATATTGAATTTGTACTTTTTGGTCATTAAATTTAAATCAAAGACCAAATCATTGATAATTAATCAATTACAATAATTCACAAACTTAGTAATATATTTTGATTATTTAAAAAATATTAGTTAACTCTTAACCGGGTGTAAATTAGAGACCAAATAAAGGAATTTTTTTTTCTTTTTCTTAATTTGAGTGGTGAAGCACACAAGCATGAACCTTATATGACTCGTCTTTCACTCTTTCTTACTTTCTCTCTCTTCTGTACCTTCTATCCTCTATCCTCTCTTCTCTGCTGAATCTCCCCTTATCTTCTTCTTCTTACTCTTTCCAACGTCCAATCTCGATTCGTATCTTCCACTCTTACCCTCCATTCCAGATCCATCATCATCTTCATCCTCCATTCTTGGAATGTACGGAAGCTGCAGAGGCTGAGGCGAAACCTTCTCTCATTCCGACGGCCTTGCGCTTCCAGGTATGTATCTATGCTCTGTTACACTTACTTCTTGCCGTTTACTCTCCGTTCCACCACGCCAACGTACTCCCTTTAGGAACAAACCAACGGGCTGTGGAATCCCCAATTTTGATTTCAACTGTGAGTGTGGTGGGTTTTTGTTAGGGTTCTCTAGACTCAGATTTGATCCTCTTTTCAAAACAAAGAGGCGTGATGTTGGATACTTATTGCCGCCCTTGGCTTGGGCTTTGGAGGATCAAACTATTGGGGAGCACGATAATTCGATAAACAATACATCAGTTGATAGTAACAGAGAGGATATAGACATTTTGAATTTGGATGAAGTTCAAGATAATGCTGGTGAACAACGAATTCAGGTTGATAACGAGAGTGGCGCCAAAATTGATGTTCGGGCGCTTGCCTTGAGCTTACAGACTGCTAAGACAGTGGAGGAAATGGAGGAGATTCTTAAAGATAAGGGAGAATTGCCCCTTCAGGTGTATTCAACAATTATAAGAGGTTTTGGGAAGGACAAGAAATTGGATTCTGCGTTAATTGTTATGAATTTGTTGAAGAGGAAAAAGATTGAGACCAATGGTTCTTTTGGCCCGAATCTTTTCACATATAATTGCCTGTTGGGTGCAGTCAAGCACTCTGAACAATTTGCAGAAATGGAAACAATTATGAATGAGATGGCGCAAGAAGGAATCACTCCTAATGTTGTGACGTATAATACTCTGATGGCTATCTACCTAGAGAAAGGAGAAGGTGAGAAGGCTCTCAATGTTCTTGAGGAAATTCATAGAAAAGGCCTCACGCCATCTGCAGTTTCCTATTCTCAAGCCTTGTTGGCGTATCGGAGAATGGAAGATGGATTTGGAGCTTTGAATTTCTTTGTTGAGCTCAGGGACAAATATCGTCGAGGTGACATAGGAAAGGCTGATGATGGAGAAGATTGGGATAAGGAGTTCATCAAACTTGAGAATTTCACAATCCGTATTTGCTATCAGGTAATGCGCCGTTGGCTTGTCAACAAAGATAACTTAAGCAACCATGTGTTAAGGCTTTTGGATGATATGGATAATGCAGGGATTGCACCAGGACGTTCAGAACTTGAACGACTTGCTTGGGCTTGTACCCGTGAGGACCATTACCCTGTTGGAAAAGAATTGTACCACCGGATAAGAACAAGATACAGTGAAATCAGTTTGTCTGTCTGCAACCATGTAATTTGGCTAATGGGGAAGGCTAAGAAGTGGTGGGCAGCTTTGGAGATATATGAAGATTTATTGGACAAAGGGCCAAAGCCAAATAACCTGTCATATGAGCTAATAATGTCTCACTTCAACATTCTTCTCAGTGCAGCTAAGAAAAGAGGAATTTGGAGATGGGGTGTCAGGTTGCTAAACAAAATGGAAGATAAAGGTCTAAAACCTGGAAGCAAGGAATGGAATGCAGTTCTTTTGGCCTGTTCTAAGGCTTCAGAAACCACTGCAGCTGTGCAAATATTTAAGAGAATGGTAGAAAATGGTGAAAAGCCTACAATAATTTCCTATGGGGCTTTACTGAGTGCTCTGGAAAAAGGAAAACTCTATGATGAGGCCCTTCGTGTGTGGGACCATATGGTCAAAGTTGGGATTGAACCAAATGCATATGCCTACACAATTATGGCTTCTATTTATACAGCTCTTGGAAATTTTAACAGAGTTGATGCCATCATTTCAGAGATGGTGACATTAGGAGTTGAGCTAACTGTAGTGACATATAATGCAATAATCAGTGGTTGTGCACGGAATAGTATGAGCAGTGCAGCTTATGAATGGTTTCACCGGATGAAAGTTCAGAACATCTCTCCTAATGAGATAACTTATGAAATGTTGATTGAGGCTCTTGCTAAGGACGGAAAGCCAAAGCTGGCTTTTGAGTTGTACATTAGGGCCTACAATGAGGGCCTCAACCTATCTTCAAAGGCCTATGATGCTGTTTTGGAATCTTCTCAGGCTTATGGAGCCACCATTGACTTAAGTCTTTTAGGACCTCGTCCTCCAGATAGAAAGAAAAAAGTGCAAATTAGGAAAACACTGACTGAATTCTACAACTTGGCAGATGTTTCGAAGAAAAGTAAACCATTTGATAGGAGGGAAATTTATTTCTCAAAGACAGAAGAGAGTCAATGAGTAATTTTGTGCTGTGATATCATCATAGTCAATTATTTTGTAAACAATGTACATTCTGCTCAGAAACTAACTTGAACTCTTTGTATTCTCAGCTCTAGAAGGGAAAAAACCAAAAAACAAGTGTAGTTTACTTTCTTACCTTTTGTAAGTAAATCAGATAGGTAATACTTCCTCTGTAATCTATTATTTAGAACTCTGGCTTAGGTCATGCTCAAACGTTTAAAAGCTGATAGAAGTTTCTTTGTTTCTTGAAGCTTAGCCTGTTTCATTTGGGAAGATAAAATCATGTAACTTTTATGACAATGGTTTATGGAAAAGCAGTGCTTTTTTTTTTTGGGTCAAAGGAAATGCAATACTGAAGTGGTCCATCGATGCCTACCACTCTTTCTTAATTGACCTATAACAAATTATCAGTTCTTTGCCTGTGTTTTTATCTTTCCTTCTTTTCTTACACCAAATGATGGAGTGGGGTTTGGTGTTTTACACAAGTACTCCATTTAACATATTTTTGCTCACAAATGGTTCATTTAATTTATCTTAGTGACAATCTGAAAAAGATGTTATCATGATCTTATAGTTAAAAGAAAATATTTGAATGTAGTATGTATCATTTATAACCAATCTTGAAGATTTGTTACTATGTAGAAGATAATATATGCACAGAATTTCAAACTTAGAAATAACAGTTTATTTGAATGATCCAATATAAATAGTTGGGGAGAACTTTCACCTTTCCAAGAAGGAGTCTTAATTTATTGTGTTTACTGTATCAAAATTGTGTAACGTCAAGCTTCTGTATGAGGAATCACAAGTTATGACTTGTTATGCTCAAACAACACTATCATGCCATGTGGCATTTCCTATCCATTGAGATGCTTAACAATCACTATTGGGAACTCGCATAGCAGTGTTTGGACATATTACTGCTTATTGAGGTGCTTTCTCTCTCAAATTGCTTCCTTCTTATTGATCTATTTTGATTTTGTTAAACAAAGACCAAAATGGGTAATTTTATGATAATATTCACATAGGGAATATATATACAAGGCTCAAGTTCTCATACCTACTTATATTAGTTACATACTTCTCAACTACTTTACATTACTAATTCAACTACCAACTACTAACATAACTCATAACACTCCCCCTCAAGTTGGAGCATAGATGTTAATCATGCCCAACTTGTTACAAATATTATCAACTCAGTGTTGTCATAACCGAATCGGACAAAGACTCGGACAAATGTTCGGTTCACGGTTTGATTGGATGAACCATTGGTCGGACCGGATGACGCAATAAATAATTATTTTTAATATATCAAATATAAACCCTCTATATTTTTTTTGGGGGTCCAAGAGATGTAACACCCCAATTGTTGAAGAAGGACCTTTTTGATAGATAATAGACTTTGAGAGGCATAAAATAATGATGGAAGTATAATTTACAAGGAGACTTTGGAAGGATATAACTAATGAATGGTAAAATAGGTGAAAAAAGAGGTAAAAGTATGAAAGAGAATCTGCCAGGGACTAAACTGAAAAGTAAAGAAGTGAAAGATGTGTTTGTAAGTTACGTTAAAAATAATTATGAGAATGAAACAAAGGTATGGGAGTGTTGTAGACAAAATGAGGAATACAATGGTGTAGGAGTTGAGTAGTTTTAAGGGTCTTAATGTGATGTTTCAAAGAATAAAGGGGGTAGGAGCCTAGAAATTAGAAAGTTTGGGGGGCAGAAGTATAGTTTACCCCAAGAAGGCAGTGAAATGAAAAAAAAATCTAAAATGAAAAAAAAAAATCCTCAAACCGCCGGTTCGGTCCAACGGTTGGACCCGATTTTCCGGTTTTTTACCAGTTATTCCCGGTCCAATTCGGTCCAACCCCCACTTCGGTTTTTTGGGTTGGACCAACTCGTTCCTCTCTGCGGTTAGCGGTCCGGTCCGGTTTTCACATCATTAATATCTTACAATAATTTAAATATAACGTAAAAATTAAACACTTTAGTACCCTTTGGAGCTATTTTGCAATTTTGACCATAATAAATTTTGTAAAGATTACATATTGACCCCAATTTTTTTTTAAAGTTTTCATTTTAGTCCCTAGATAATATGTATCCAGGGACCAATTTATAATTTTTTGAAGTCAATAGGTAATTTTTGCAAAATTTGTCGGGTCAAACCGGTTCGCGGTTCACCGGTCCGGCGGTTCAACCACCGGTTGAACCGATGACTGGCCGGGTCAAATTAAGAACGATATTTTGCTTATTCCGGACCGGTCTGGTGTCCGGTTCACCGGTTGAACCGCTCGGTCCGGTCCGATTTTTTGTACTATGATTTTAATCTTTCGAAGACTAAAGTATCATTTGTAATATTTCAATTTTCAATGGTTGAGTTGTCAGTTCGATAATGTTTCAAGGACCAAATTGTTAATTTTCTAAGAAAAATTATATTGAGAAGCAACAAATAGATTATATATAATACCTTCTTTAAGAAAAAAAAATAGTTTTAGGCCAAAATAAAACTTATCCCATAGATCAAGGACCAAAATAAGGTTTTAACCTTTTATTTTCCAGATTAAAATACAGGAAAACGCTCTCAAATCATTAATTCTTGGGAAGAGCCCAGAAACAAAAGCCTGCTCGAACATGGGGAAAGCAAATTAATCAACCAATAATCTTGGGGGCAAAACTGCTAAAGCCTGTATATAATTGGGGGAAAAGGACCCTCTTCTCGTCTTTGTCATTGATTAATTTATTAATTAATAGGAAAGAGAGATCATAATGCGATCCAACAAAAGAAAAGAGAGATCATAATGCTAAAAGAATACATGTGCACTGGTGGGAGCAAGATAAGCCTAGATTTATTCAGCTGTAAAGCTAAGAATTATATTATACTTTTAAAAGGAAATTGATATACGACATCCAAAAATTATATTATACTTTCTCTGCGGAACTACATGTTATTTTTTATGAGTATTTTCTTTGAACAATTGGAGCTATCGACAAATAAGTTCACATCAACAACAAAAATAGATTGCTCATTTTATGACCAAACAAGTAAAGTTGGTCATATCTATCTTGTTTTAAGTTCAAATGTGACGAGTTTGAAGTTATGCGATACTCTTGACGAGTTGTTTTTCTTCCCAGTTGGAACTGTCAATAAATTATGTCAAATCAAGCTCGAAATTGAATTTGAGACTAATACATGAAAAATTATGGAAAATTAATCCCAGACCTACTGTGGGGCTCGATTTGATCTTATTTGCTAACAATCCTAATTGGATAGAAAAAATATTAGTTAAGAGTAATATGTAACTCTGAACTCGTCAGATTTGAACTTAAAATGAGATAAAAACCAACTTTGCTCACTTGATCACGAAATGAGCGGCCTATTTTCATGGTCTGGTTTGACCTTAATTGCTGACGACCTCAATTGGAGAGAGAAATGATTCATCAAAAGTAACACGTAATTTTGGACTTGTTGCATACGAGCTTGAAACGAAAGAGACATAATCACGTTCAGTCATTAGGATCAAAAAGTGAAAGATTATTACATAATCATGTGATGGAGTTGTTACCTAAAAATAAGAGAATTACAGTTAAAACAAGAACAAACTGTTAGTAATATAAAATGTGTGGTCCTAAGCTGAGACACAAATATCTCGCTTTCTTTAAGGTAATTCACGCCTCCCACGGGTTGATTTAGTCATATCACTCGGTGCAATGGGTACATAGACGTATTACCTTCAGGATACAACAGTCCATGACTCGCTTGTTTGATCTATCACCACTGCACTAAGGTGATAGATAGGAAGGACTCTCACTCTCACACATTTTCTCTATCCAAATATATAAAATATGTGTGATTTAGAATCTTTTATAATTACTATATCATTATACCCCATATCTTATTCCTCATCATCACCGCTCCCATGTAGTAATGTATTCTTGAACTCACTCCTCACTTGTTTTTTTTCGTGCATACACAACTCATACATATATATATATACACACACACTTATATGTGTTTTAATAGCTTTTCAATGTGCCTTCATTTGCCTTTATAAGCCTTTTAATATCCATAATATAGCTAGCTGTTGCATCATATCATATGCCAACATTTACCTCAAGCTAGCATTATATGCCTTTTAATTGGATTCCAATGGCTCCAAAACACCTATTAATACACATAAAGCTAATGAGATAGCAACCTTCATTTGTTTAATGACAATAATAATTTTTCATTTAATTACTTTTTATAATAATATTTAACAATCACCACTTATTATTATAAAATATTATATAAATTTTTATTATTATTTTTTTATTTTATATATTTGGATAGAAATAGATTATTATGCCCAATATAGATTGTTAAATCGCCTTGAATCTATATTTAGCAAAAATACATATCTTGATCCAGAGTCAATAATGGTATTCGACTGCTTGGGGGAGACAAGATACATATATTGCACATAATAATCTAGGTGCAATTTATGAGCCCTAGCCCGCATGTTATGTGGCCATGCGCGTATCCTGTTATTAAATGTGTTTAGAGAATACGCCTTGAATATTCTCCTAGGAGCGGCCCCACTCTCACATTCAATAGGTGAATTCTGTCAAGAGTGCACCTGCAATTGTGACACTCCACTCTTATAGAGATACAGATTTTGTTATGATTTTCTAAAATTCAACCTCATATTTTCATCGCAGGAAAATGCACATACACCATAAGGATGAGTACAAAGTTTGTGCACTTACCAACCAGCCATTCTATGATTCATTTTTCCCTTTTAACCAAGTTCTTAGGATCTCTTATCACAAGGTAGAGTTTCCTCATAGGTTACTTATAATTTTATGGGCTTAAAATCATCCATCCCCCTGATGTATTGCAAACTCATTTTCTATGTAAGACTTTTGTAAGTGCATCAACAATTTCTAGTCTTTACATACTAAAATTTTCACAAAACAAATTTTATATTTCGTTTAACACACTGAAGCTTGTACCAAAAATTAAAATGAATAGATCATTCTCATATAATATTCAAACTTNCTGTTGTTAGAAAGGTAACAGAATGTGCTGATAAACAGTCTTGTATTCGATCTGATGTTGCTTGGGCTGCCACCATGGGTGTTCTTGTGTTGTGTTTCTTCTTTCTCCGTTTATTTTTATTTATTTATGTTTTTCTCATATAATATTCAAACTTATAACAAGATAATTCTCAATCAATTCATAACACAAATATTTATCAAAATATTACTGAATTAAATACATTTTCTACCACACATATTTTAAACATTATAGTCACTAAGGGCTTATCAACACTATAATTATATTGGATGAGATTTTGCATATATAGCATCACCATTATTATAAAAATTTTCATAAACCAACTTAATGTAAATAGACAATAAATCAAGAGTGTGTACCTCTTGTAGAACCTCGTTTATTTTTTCAGTCACGGAGACACCAACATCATTCTTATTTTTCAGTAGCTACTTTCCATAAAAACATGAATTACCTTAAAATTGTTGGAGTTGCTACCTGAAAATAAGAGAAACAACTAAAACAAGAACAAATTGTTAGTAATATAAAATGCGTGGTCCTGGGTTGAGGCACAGATAACTCGCTTTCTTTAAGGTAATTCACGCCTCCCAGGGGTTGATTTAGTCATATCACCCGGTGCAGTGGTTACAAAGACGCGTTACCTCCAGGATACAACAGTCCAGTACTCGTTTGTTTGATCTATCACCTCTGCACTAAGGTGATAGATAAGACTCTTACTCCCACACCTTTATTCTATCCAAATATATAAAATATGTGTGATTTAGAATCTTTTATAATTACTATATCATTATACCCCATATCTTATCCCTCATCATCACCACTCCCATGTAGTAATGTATTTTTGAACTCACTAGCTCCTCACTTTTTTTTTTCGTGCATACACAACTCATATATATATATACACACACGTATATGTGTTTTAATAGCCTTTCAATGTGCCTTCATTTGCCTTTACAAGCCTTTTAATATCCATAATATAGCTAGTCGTTGCATCATATCATATGCCAACATTTACCTCAAGGTAGCATTATATGCCTTTTAATTTCTTTTAATTGAATTCCAACGGTTTCAAAACACCTATTAATACACATAAAGCTAATGAGATAGTAACCTTCATTTGTTTAATGATAATAATAATAATAATAATAATTCATTTAATTACTTTTTATAATAATATCAATTTTTCAATTAAAAGAAAAAGAAAGAAAAAGGACTCGATTGAAATTAACCCTAATTTGGCTTTTTTGTTGTTGAATGTAATCGAATATAACAAAATAAAAGTAAAAAATTATATAGAAATATTAGCGATGGGATGTCTAAATCGTTAACTAAATCAAACATATAATTTAATTTTAATGTATTTTTAATCAATTCAAACCACTTATTATTCAACTAGTGTATAACCCGCGCGTTGCGCAGGGTTCCAAAAATAATCGGGATCTATATAATTGTACCCATGGAGCAACAACTCATAAAGTAAAAAAAAGTGTTACACATAAGTTTGAATATATAAAAAGTACAAATAGATCCACCCGACATAAAAAGATGAGTAAAAAAGTTGTAATGATTAAACTACATCCAAATGCAAAATAAATAAGAAGTTCGGCTAAAAAACAAAACGTTCATAATATTTGGAAAAGACCTTGTGATAAACAACGTTCGTGGTCATGTCAGCTTGAGGATATTCATCATGACAAATCAAAATCTTGAAACCTGCCCTGGGACGAACTCTGGACATTGCAACATATAATTGACCATGGGTAAACACAGGACGACGAAGATAAAGACCAACATTAGATAATGACTGGCCCTAGATGTGTTGGGAAAGGTTAAGCTTAGAACCTCTATCGAAAGATTGGTGACAGGTGTGTAGAGAGAAAGATTGATGATGGAAGGACTGTCTCTCTATCGAAAGACCCGAGCATTCTACAGTGCTTTTAGTAAACGAATGAATTGATGGTAGAATGAAGAAATCAATGGAATAGCGATATCAGGGAACAAACCCCTCTAGTTTGTTACCCGAGAATATGGATGAGGCATAACATATTTCCTACCATTCAGTCGCCCAATAACAAAGCCATCGATTCCTGATGATGCCCCATGACTTGCCCATTAATGCCCGGGAGTTGGCCGACCCAGGAGATGCCCCATGACTTGACCGGGATTTGCCCATGACTTGACCGAGAGTTGCCCATGACTTGGCCGAGAGATGCCCAATGATGCCCCAGGGAGTTGCCCATGACTTGCCCATTGATGCCCGGAAGTTGCCCACGACTTGGCCGGCAAAAGCCCCATAAATTGCCCGGGAGTTGCCTATGACTTGGCCTGAAGATGCCCCATGACTTGCTCATTGATGCCCCCGGGAGTTGCTCATGACTTTCCCATTGATGCCCGGGAGTTTCCCACGACTTGGTCGGCAAAAGCCCCATGACTTGGCCGTGAGTTGCCCAAGACTGGCTCGGGAGTTGCCCTTAGGAATGCCCCGAGGCATGGCCCGAGGCATGCGCTCGAGCGCATAGGGCATGGGCTCGATGCGAGTGCATGGGGCATTTGCTCGAGCGGATGGGACATGCGCTCCAAGAATGTGCTCGAGCGCATTGGGCATGCACTCGAGGCATGCGCTCTAGGGCACTGGCATGGGGCATGCACTCGAGCGCATCGGCCATGCGCTCGAGGACACGGGGCATGGGCTTTAGGGCACCAGCACGGGGCATGTGCTCTAAGGCACGGGCATGGGGCATGCGCTCGAGCGCATGGGGCATGGGCTTCAGCGCATGGGGCATGGGCTTGAGGCGAGTGCATGGGGCATGCGCTCGAGGGCACGGGGCACGGGCTCTAGGGCACGTCCACGGGGCATGCGCTCTAGGGCACGGGCATGGGGCATGCGCTCGAGTGCATCGGGCCTAAACCCTAAACCCTAAATCCTAAACCATAAACCACAAAACCTAAACGCCAAAACCCCAAACCCTAAACCCCAAACTCTAAACCCTAAACCCTAAAACATTTATATAGAGTTCAAATTCTTATTAAGACATTCATTCATGCCTTTGTAGCATATATTAGTAAATGTACATGATTTCATCATTCATTATTTCTAGGAATTTCATATTTAGTTCAATAACATTACATGCACAATATTTTTCAACTCAAGTGAAGTTCAATATTACGCATTTTCTTTTTAGTGAAAAAATCTTATCAAATAATCATTTAGCCAATAATATCAATATTCAAAAATATTTATTATTTAATTAAAATATTTAAAATACTAACAAATTTTTGAAAAATTTGGGATTTGATTAATTGACCTTAATAAACTAATTAAATATATTAAATAATGATATTAATAAAATCTATATACTAAATGTGACCCAATTAATCAGTTTTCTTCTCTAAATTTGGATTATAGATATTTTAGTGAGCAAATCTCAGCAAATAATCATTCCGCCAAAAAGATCACAATTACAAAGTATTTATTATTAATTAAAATATTTAAAATACGCTCAAGGCGAGGGCATGGGACATGGGCTCGAGGCGAGTGCATGGGCATGCGCTCGAGCGAATCGGGCATGCACTCGAGGCATGCGCTAGAAGGCACGGGGCATGGGCTCTAGGGCACAGGATGGGGCATCCGCTCGAGCGCATTGGGCATTCGCTCGAGGGTACGGGGCATGGGCTCTTGGGCACAGGCATGAGGCATGCGCTTGAGGCATGCACTCTAGGGCACGGGGCATGGGTTCTAGAGCATGGTCACGGGGCATGCGCTCGAGCGCATGAGGGGCATGCTCTCATGCGCATCGGGCATGCGGTCGAGGCATTCGCTCGAGCGCAACGGGCATGCCTCGAGCGCATCGGGCCTAAACCCTAAACCTCAAACCCTAAAGCCCAAAACCCCAAACCCTAAACCCTAAACCCTAAATCCTAAATCCTAAAACAATTCTATATAGTTCAAATTCTTATTAAGACATTAATTCATGCCTTTGCAGCATATATTAGTAAATGTACATGATTTCATCATTCATTAATTCAAGGAATTTCATATTTAGTTCAATAACATTACATGTACAATACTTTTTAACTCAAGTGAAGTTCAATATTACACATTTTCTTTTTAGGGTAAATTATACTTTGGTGCCCTGTGGTTTGAAACCCGACACTTTGGTACCCTGTGGTATTCTCCATTAACACTTTGTTACCCTTTAGAGCTATTTTGTAATTTAAACCATAACAAATTTTGCACAAATTACATATTGACCCCAAAAAAATATCAAAAAATTACAAATAGGTCCCTGGATACATATTATCTAGGGACGAAAATGAAAACTTTAAAATTTTTTTGGGAAAAGAAAACAAT
>QANZ01050405.1:24144-42046 GCA_003254925.1 Chamaecrista fasciculata | reverse complement strand
CTCCATCAAACTCCCACTTGCACTAGGTACAATCATTAATCAAACTGTTTCTAACTCTTAGAAACATCCATTAATGTGCGTCTAATTCCCAGTTGACGTTACATGTTTTCATGTAAACCTGTGGTGGGGTTTAGCAAAAGGACTGGCAGAATCCTCGACTGCTACTTTTACATATCTCAGTATCACCCATCTTGAGGTGATTTTGTCTGAGTACATCACTGTCGGAATGTCAGTGGGGAACCCCTTCCCGCTTAGGTATCTTCCTGTCTCTCCAGGATGACCTTTAAGCATACTTCAGACATTAGTTTTTACAGTCTGCGTCTCCACGCGACTAACCCATTCTTGTAGAATCAGCGATCGCATTCCGCTTGGAACCATTCCAACTTACGATCTCTACTGTTCAGGGAATACATTTTCATTACTGCGATTGATCTTGGTTGGTTCGAATAATGGGCTTCTTGTGTAACCACCTTACACATTAATTCTTCCATATACCAAGAATTTGTCTTTAGTGCTTCCCAAGTACTAAGGACTTCAATGACAGCTTTCCAGTGAACCTCAACAGGGTCACAGCTTATCAAATATAGGGCAAACGACATATTGAGTCTAGTACAGCATGATGGATCCTATTGCCAAAGCACATGGGATGCCACTCATGTGTCTTTGCTCATCATGTGTTTCAGGAAACACTGATTCTTGCAAAAGACTAATCCCCTTGATTCATCACCATGAATCCTTCTTGAAGTCTCTCATACTGAACTCTTCAGTATCTTATTCAAGAATGTACTTCTTGACTCAATTTTAAGAAGCTCCTCTGAGAACCATCTCATAGATCCCAACTTCTTATCCTGCATTGAAAGTGATTAATATTTCTAAGATTCTCAATCTCAGGGATAGTAATGCAGCTTTCAACTAGCTATATGTGCACGACACATAGCACCATGATTGCAATTGTGCTCCCACTGACCTTCTTGTAAACATAGGACCCATCTAGGTTTTGTATGAAGCCAAACTCCTTTGGTGTTTTCATCAAAACAAAGATTAAAGATTCTTAACAGATGGCGGGCTCACCACGCTCCTAGAGCAACACATCCCTGCTCTCAATGACCAAAGATCCCTATCTTTGAAATTGAGAACGTGTTCTGTCAGAACTTCGTTGTCCTTATGTTTTAGAGTTGCTTCCACAACTCTTGCGGATCTTCTCTAGTTTTTGTCTGTGCCTCTGATTTGTTTTATGGATCTTGAACTCTTCAAGATTCATTTTACTCCCACTGTTTCTTTTGGAAACAATGAATCCCTTTCTAAAAGGTATTCTCCCCTGACTACAAACCCTTTATGGTCAGATGGGTAGTAAACTTGATATCCCTTTTAGGGTATCCAACAAACTCGTAGTGAGACATCAAGAGACTCCCTATTCCATATCTCATATGGTGTTCTCCAGACGAATCGGCTTAGTGTGAAGTCAACAGCTTCTAGAGCACACCCCTTGAGGTTGGCATAAGATCAATTATCTTAGATCAAACCTTATCTAATAGGGTTTGACATCTTTTCTTAAAAAACACCATCCACCATGGGGTTTTAAGAAGAAGTGAGTTGTGAGACTCTCTCACAGCTTCTAAGACGTCTAGCAAAGTTTTTGACTCAAATCTTAGTCCTTTGATCCAATCGAAGGTTCTAGATTTTATTGTCTAGTTAGTTTTCTACTTCGTTTTGAAATCTCTATTTCAAAGAACTCTAACTTGTGTTTCAAAGGATAGCCGTAGATCTAACCTTTGAAGCATTTAGTGAGAGTTTATTACTTTTAGCTTAAACACTTATGGGTCTACATACATCAACCATGTATGATCTCCACTAAGTTAGACTTTCCTTTACTATAAAGGAGAAATCTCTTGTTATCAATCCATTTTAAGCAAGGCTTGCAAGCATCACACGATTCCAAATCATGAAGCTTCAAGATGGTTCTTGTTTATATGGCCCAACAACAATTGCCAAAAGTTTGTATCAATGTTATAAACATTTTGTTATTGTTCTAGTTTAAATATAATGATTACCTTGGCAAATCTCATAAGCAAATAAACATTTATTCAAAATAGAAACCATTCTTTAATGTTTATACAAAAATCCACCTTATCTAATAAGGAGAAAAACAATGTTTAAACATTTAAAGAATAATAACAAATCTAGCCCATAGAGGGCGGTCCAAGCTCGCTTGTTCCTTCAGTAGCAACGACAGCAACACTTGCTCCATTGTCCACATCTAGGTCCATCTCGCTTCCGTCCTTGCTTTCTACCGTCTCTGAAGACCCTGCACATCAAATGTGAGAATCACATGTGTATCCAATACTCAAGTGATTTAAGTAGAAAAACAGAACGTTTATAACATAGATACCTGAAGTAGAGGCTTTAACGCACTTCTGCTTCTTTTGGTCCTCCCAGTAGTACTTGCACTTTCTCATCGCGTGTCCTGACACTTGACAGAAAGAACAGAATACTTCCTCTGAGGGCTTTGCCTTCTTGGCAGGAGATTGAGGGTCGTCCTCTGGCTTGGTCTCACCATCCAGCACGATTCTCTTTCCCTTTTTCTTTGCCCTTCTTCTTCCTTTCCCTTTTCTGGATCATGGATGCCTCAACAAACTTGAGCATCCCATGCAACTCAGAAACGGTTTTCTCTGTTCCCCTCCTTAAGAAGCTTTTAATAAATGGGTTATAGCTCTCAGGAAGTGAGCACAGGATTACTCCAGTGGCAAACTCTTGTGGAAGAGGAAAACCGAGCCGATCTAGGTGATCTATATACCCTCTCATCCTCATTACATGGTAATGGACAGATTCACCTTCAGCCATTTTGCAAGACACGAGAGCTTTGTTAGTCTCATATCTATCTTGTCTGATTTGGTAGCTAAACATTTCCTTGAGACGAGTTATCATGTCATATGCCATCAATTGATCCAAGCCCTCATGCAGCTCAGGGATCATTGTGTCTACCATCAGACAAGAGACCTTCAGCGAGTCATCGAAGTGCTTCTCCCAAGCCCTCCACTCTGCTCCTGGAGCGCCCTTGGCAGGCTCATTGGGAATAGGCCTGTCCAGAACATACAGCCTCCTCTCTTGGGTGAGAACTATTCTCAGATTACGAAACCAATCGAGGAAGTTTGTTCTGGTCAGCTTATCCTTCTCAAGGATAGGTCGCAGTGAAAATGATGAACTTTCTTTTGCCATTTTTGATTCTACAATTTTAAGATATGAAAAATTTATTAGCAGATAAAATACTTCCACTATTTTATAAAACTCAGTGAAATTTATTATTAGTGGCTAAGATCCATATTTCACCAAAATTTACCGTCGCGGAGGCGATCATGCACCTTTTGGTTATTTAGGTAGGTAACTCTTACCAATCACATCTCATGTGACTCTTAGATCCTTATGGGACTGTATCATCTTATGATACTTATTATGGCATGTTTATCCCATCTAATGCCTTGAGGTCCAAAACCGTTTTGATAACCCCATTAAGTCACACGGTAAAACATGTGAATGGCTAAATTCAAGATAACGAGGCCGAGGCCCAACCCTATATCATCAAGGCCCAACTGCTATACGTGTCGCGGAGGCGATCACCGTATCCAAAGAACCAAGATTTCAATAGGCGTTATATTGAAAATCCCATTCACCCGTGTCTCCTCAAGGTCAAGGCAGATACGTGTCGCGGAGGCGATCACCGCTCCACGATGAACAAGATTTTGACAGGGTGTTTTAGCGATGGCATTACGACTTAAGATTTTCTAAAAGAGTTTGATTTTATTTAAAATATTCCGATTTAATTGTTTAATTCTAAAACCCTTTTAAAATTAAACGAGTCATGCAACCATGTTTATTTTCCCCATGTATCTCATACATATAAACATGTGTTTGGATTTTGTATCTCATACAAATCCCACGCTCGTATCGTATACGTGGCTATAGCGCATTGTTGATTAAAGCATGTTAAAATCGCACCTAAGCATACATCTAGCGCATCTCATACATCTAAATGCAATGCAACACACCGTGTTTAGATATGGCTCATCTACCCTAGAATTCTCCCAAGCCAATGAGAGAACTTTTCTAAAAGAAAAATAAAATTACAAGTGAATAAACCCCAGTTGCATTGAGGTATAAACAGAAAGTAAAATTACATAAGAGTAGAGGGAGACGACACGCAGGCCGTATTTACCAAAATAAACCTCCTAGAGCCATATCCAACACCACACATCCAAATATGAACAATTCATATAAATATGTCAAACACGGTAACTAAACACACATATTTAAAACTCTTTTAAAATTGTGTTTAATTTTAGGGTTGTGCAATTTTAACATGCCTTTTCTTGAAATTTAGGCCTATTATCAATAATTATAAAATTCAAGAATCTAATTCAAGAATTTCGAATTATTGACCCAAAATTTATAAAATTCCAAATTTTAATAAATTTAAACCATCTTTATAATATTATAATTAAAACACTTTTAATTATAATTATATAAAGATTTCGACTTAGGCCTAAAAATTCAAGAAAATTATCCAAATCAATCTCATTGATTTATTTATGTATCTCATACATAATTTTGCACATTAGTTAACAAAATCGACTTTAGCCAAAATTTGATCGGTGAATTTCGTAAAACTAAAACTGTGATTGAAAGCGGTAAACACACAAACTTCATACATCTCATGTACAAACAAACAGTTTTAAATCCAAGAACTAGCGTGGCTCTGATACCACTGTTGGGAATTCAAGGGCGCCTAAGGCAGCGGAAGCATGTAAAATTAAAAATTTAAAGAAACAATAAACGCCCAGGTCCAAGAATTCCCGAACGGATCCGCTAGCTGAATTTAAAACTTTTGGTTAAGTGGTATACCTCAGAGTTTCAATCGCTTTAGTTGAACGGGGCGTTCCCAAGAAGTCCACTTGACGCGTCCTTCCTCCGCCGGTAATCCACACGAACAGTTTGGAGATGCCTAGGTGCTAGCCTCCTTCACTTCTCAAGTGAATCCGGAACCTTTATCTACGGGTGTTCTTTTAATTCAAGAACTCTTCTTGAATTTTCAAGAACTTGATGGCGCCTTGATCAAGAACACTTCTTGATCCCACACAACCTTGTCACACAATATTAACTCTTAATATTGTGCGCCACTTTCTCTCTCTAGGAAAGCAAGGATGCGATTTTCTCTCTCTCTCCTCACCAAGAGAAAATCGAATTTTCTCTCTAAGAAGAATTAGGCTTAGTCGACTTTCACTCTATGTGCATGAGGCTCTCACCTTTTGTGATTTCACTCTCAAGAATCCAATTCTCAAGTTTGTGAATTCTCTCTCTAGACTAGATCAAAATCGAAATTTTTCTCTCTCTAGAATTGGCATGTATAAGTCGACTTATGGCTTGCCTATTTATAGGGTTTGGGGACTTTGATAATTATAATTTTAGGAAAGCCTAAAATCATATAATTATCAAACCATAAGATTATGATATCTTAATATCACAATTTTAGGACTTGATTTCCAATTTAAAATATTACCTTAATATTAAAATTGGAATCAAAATGCAATCTTGGAGAATCAATTTGGAAGATCAAATCTTCCCAAATCTCTCTCTCCCTTCATGCGCCAATCTCCCCTATTTTTGGTGGAATTTAATAAATTAAAATAACTAACTAACTCTTAGATAGTTATAACTAATTTGTTATTTTCCAACAATATTGAATTAAAGAATTCCCAGAATATCTTTAAGTCAATCTCACCAAGTCTCAAACTCTAGATAATTGAATTAAAATATTACATTAATATTTAAATCCAATTGGACCTAAAATTTCGACTTGCCCTATAAGTCATGAATTAAAATATTACTTTAATATATTTAATTCATCCATTTGAAATCTAGATCAAATCTCATTTGAATTTCAAATTTCAAGCCATGACTTTAATTAATAAAACATTTTTATTAATTAAATTCCTTGTATATATGAGGCGCCAACCTCATCCTATTTAGTCCTAATATTAGTGAATTTAATAAATTAATAATTTCCTAACTCTTAGGAACATTATCTAATTTATAATTCCCCTAATATTATAAATAGGAATATAATTGTAAATAGCCTAATCCAATTATCTATTTAACAATTATCATATATATATATATATATTTGTCTCACAAATCTAAATATAATATATCTGTAGATAATTAATTCAAGACAAGACTTTATGTCCCACAATAAGTTATGTCTCAAACGGTGTCACAAATGTGACCCACGAATTAGGGTTAACTCGTGTTCCAGCTTGGCATCTGGTTCCTGCTCGTGTGTGACCCAGCAGGCCCCACGTGAAGTTGGCAGTAAATCATCTCATGACTTACAAGTCGAGAGCGGACTCTAGCAAGCCATCACGACTACCCAAAACACGTGAGTTATCGTTTTAACCCCTAAACGACTTAACCTTAGTACTATCATGTTCAGATCCCTTTTTGTCCTACGATATTTCGGTAAGGATCAGGCATGGGAATGTCATCCAAAATCCAAACCTCAACTTTCTCGATCTCCTGAGTAAGTCCCAATATCCAGTGTGGCCACACATTCCCTTGGACAGACTCGTCGAGGGGCCCAGTTAAATATCTCCCATCTCTATGAGGGACAAAATTCCATCTTGGTCAACCACATTCCTCAGCACGACAATCAACCAAACCCGTACTCAGCCCTTATGGCTACCCTGTTACGGATAACGTTAGACTAAGCCAAAGTTTGACAACTGTAATGCCGGAATAGTCAAGACCTCAGGTCTAAGGGCATCATGACAGATTGTACAGGAGAGACCAGCTAATGACTGAACCCATGCAGAACTCTCCGGGTCGGTCCAGCAATTTGTAACTCTTACATAATTGCACCATGACTCTCGTCCCAGCATCTAGTGTGTGCATCTCCATGCACCGAGGTCATGCTGGTCTTGGTTCAATTCAAGCTCCCACTCGAATGAGCGACCAGGGACTGTTTTAGATTAACTATCTCATAATTAACCATGGACTGTTATCATAGTAAACATGCTAATAATATGATAACCATTAATTTATCTCCATAAATTAATTGATATGTTCTCAACATATCTATAGGATGATTGACCCTAGGGCACAATCTCCATCACCAAGTACAGGCAAGGCAAGAGAGGTTTGAGACTGCAAAGGCTCTTTACTCTTGCAAGATGGCAGAAGGTGGATCTGTGAGTACCCACGTCTTGAAGATGCAGGGGTACATAGATCACCTTGCTAGGCTGGGATTTCCCATTTTGCCAGAGGTAGCGACGGATTTGATCCTTAACTCGTTGCCGAGAAGTTATGACCAGTTTGTCTTGAACTTCAACACGAATGGCGTGGAGAAATTAGTGTCTAAACTGCATGGGATGCTGAAGACTGCTGAGGCATCTATAAAGAAGGCGCCTAGCACTGTCTTGTTAGTTCAGAACAAGGGAAAGAGGAAGGGCAAAGGAAAGAGGAAAGGAGACGCCGAGGTTGGTGGGACCAAGCCTGCGGCAAAGCCTAACCCGCCGCCTGCCAAGAAGGCAAAGCCCTCTAAGGATGCAGTTTGTTTCTTCTGCCAGAAGCCTGGTCACTGGAGGAGAAATTGTAAGCTGTATATGGAAGATCTGAAGAAGAAGAAGGGTGAAGCTTCTACTTCAGGTATCTTTGTTATAGGCGTTCACTTGTCTACTCCTACCACTTGGGTATTGGATACTGCTTGTGGTTCTCACATATGTACTAATGTGCAGGGGTTGAGAAGAAGTAGAAAGCTGAGCAGAGGCGAGGTGGACCTACGTGTGGGCAATGGAGCAAGGGTTGCTGCTGTTGCTGTAGGAACATACGAGCTTGTTTTGCCCACTGGGCTTATTCTGTCTTTGAACAATTGTTATTATGTTCCATGTTTAAGTTCTAACATTATATCCCTTTCTTATTTGGATAAGGAAGGTTTTATTTGTGTGAATGGTAATGGAAAGTGTTCAATTTATAAGAATGACGTGTTATATGCTTATGGAGATCTGCATGATAACCATTATATCTTGAAATTGGAACAAAGAAATAATAACGATATCTATAACATCGATACCAAAAGGATTAAGATTGGCGAATCTAATCCTACATATCTATGGCATTGTCGTTTAGGCCATATAAACGAGAGACGCCTAGAGAAGCTCCATAGAGATGGACTTCTAAGCTCATTTGATTTTGAATCATATGATGCTTGCGAATCCTGTTTACTTGGCAAGATGACAAAGGCGCCCTTCACTGGTCACAGTGAGAGGGCATCTAACTTATTGGGAATCATACATAGTGATGTATGTGGACTCATGAGTATCCATGCCAAAGGAGGTTACTCCTACTTCATTACGTTTACTGACGACTTCAGTAGATATGGGTACATCTACTTAATGAAGCACAAGTCAGAGTCTTTTGAAATGTTCAAAAGATTTTAAAATGAAGTTGAGAACCAACTTGACAAGAAAATTAAGATCCTTCGATCTGATCGAGGAGGCGAATATTTGAGTCAAGAATTCACTGATCATCTTAGTAGTTGTGGGATAGTCTCACAACTAACTCCTCCTGGAACACCACAGTGGAATGGTGTGTCTGAGAGGAGGAATCGAACTCTACTAGATATGGTTCGATCTATGATGAGTCAGACCGATCTTCCGCCATCCTTTTGGGATGCTTTAGAAGCTGTCGCGTTCACACTTAACCGTGTTCCATCCAAGGCAGTTGAGAAGACACCATATGAGATATGGAAAGGGAAGAGTCTCAATTTGTCTAACCTCAAGGTTTGGGGATGTGAGGCTTACGTTAAGCAACCAGCTAACGATAAACTGTCTCCCAAATCCCTCAAATGTCTGTTTGTGGGATACCCTAAAGAAACAAAAGGGTATTATGTCTACTGCCCAACTGACAACAAAGTGTTTGTAGTCAGGAGTGGGTTCTTCTTAGAGAAGGATCTGGTTTCCAAAAGAAACAGTGGGAGTAAGATAGAACTTGAAGAAGTTCAAGTTCCACAAGATGCATCAGAGGCGCAGACGGAAACTGGAGAAGTTCCACAAGACGTTGTGTAAGCTCCTCCACAGACACAAGGACCACGAAGGTCTGATAGAACACGTTTTCAGCCAGAGAGATACTATGGGTTTCTCGTGACCGAAAACAGGGATGTGTTGCTCACAGAGCGTGGTGAACCCACCACCTATCAAGAGGCCATCGTGGATCCCAACTCAGAGAAATGGATAGAAGCCATGAAGGCTGAGATACAATCCATGTACGACAACAAGGTATGGACCTTGGTCACTCCACCTGAAGGGGTAAAACCCGTAGGGTGCAAGTGGGTTTTCAAGGAGAAAACAGACATGGATGGTAACGTCAACGTCTTCAAGGCGACGCTAGTTGCGAAGGGATTTACGGAACGTCATGGTATAGACTATGACGAAACATTTTCGCCTGTTGCAATGGCCAAGTCCATTAGGATCCTCCTTGCCATAGCTGCATTACGACTATGAGATATGGCAAATGGATGTCAAAACAGCATTCCTTAACGGAAGGCTGCCCGAGGATGTGTATATGACACAACCCGAGGGGTTTGTATGTCCTGAGGCACCTGACATGGTATGTAAGCTTTAGAGATCCATTTATGGATTGAAGCAAGCATCCAGGAGTTGGAATCATCGTTTTGATGAGGTCGTCAAAGAGTTTGGCTTCCTACAAAACCTTGATGAACCTTGTGTTTACAAGAAGGTTAGTGGGAGCACGATTGTGTTCTTGGTACTATATGTCGATGACATATTACTCATTAGAAATGATGTTTCAACCTTAGAGATTGTAAAATCCTGGTTGGGAAAATCCTTTTCAATGAAGGACTTAGGAGAAGCCGCCTATATTCTAGGGATCAAGATCTATAGAGATAGATCTCGTAGGCTTCTTGGATTGAGTCAGAGTACGTACATGGATAAGGTACTGAAGAGGTTCAGTATGCAAGATTCCAAGAAGGGATTCATTCCGATGAATCATGGGCTGACCCTAAGCAAGAAACAGTGTCCCAAGACACTTGTTGAGCGAGGTCGCATGAGTGGAATTCCCTATGCCTCGGCCATAGGTTCCATCATGTATGCCATATTATGTACTCGACCCGATGTGTCATTTGCCCTGAGTATGACAAGCCGATTCCAACAAGACCCTGGTGAGGATCATTGGATCGCTGTCAAGAATATCCTTAAGTACTTAAGAAGGACTAAGGAAGAGTTCTTGGTGTACGGTGGAACTGATGAGGAGCTATGTGTAAGGGGTTACACAGACGCTAGTTTCCAAACCGACCAAGATGACTTTAAATCGCAGTCAGGATATATGTTTCTCCTGAACGGTGGCAGCGTGAGTTGGAAGAGTTTCAAGCAGAGCACGATTGCCAATTCTACAACGGAGTCCGAGTATATTGCAGCATCGGATGCGACAAAGGAGGCTGTGTGGATTAGAAAGTTCATCTCCGAGCTTAGTGTGGTTCCAACCATTTCTGATCCCATTACCCTGTATTGCGATAATAGTGGTGCTATTGCGCAAGGCAAGGAGCCATGGTCCCACCAGAGGACCAAACATATACTCAGACGTTTTCACCTCGTCAGGGAGATGATTGACAGAGGTGATGTGAAGATATGCAAAGTAGAAGGCGAGGATAACGTTGCTGATCCTCTGACAAAGCCGCTTGCAAGGGTCATACATGAGAGACATGTATCGTCGATGGGGATTAGACGCATTGATCAGTATACCTAGGAGTAGGAACAGTTAGATTGATGATTGTACCCTAGTGCAAGTGGGAGTCTGTTGAAAATTGTGCCCTAGGGCCAATCCATTTTATGTATGTTATGAACATATGGATTAATTTATAGAGATAAATTAATGGTTATCATATCATTAGCATGTTTACTGTGATAACATCCGTGATTAATTATGAGATAATTAATCTAAAACTGTCCCTGATCGATTGTTTTCGTGGGAGCGAAAATGAACTAAGATCAGCATGACCTCAGTGCATAGAGATGCACGCACTGGATGCTGGAACGAGAGTCATGGTGCAATTACGTAAGGGGTTACTAGTTTTTGGACTGACCCGGAGAGTCTTGCATGGGTTTAGTCATCAGCTTGCCTCTCCTGTACGCTTGTCACGACGCCTTAGACCTGAGGTCATCATTATTCCGGCGTTGCAGTTGTCAGACTTTGGCTTAGTCTAACGTTGCCAGTAGCAGGGTAGCCATAAGGGCTAAGTATGGGTTTGGTTGATTGTCGTGCTGAGGAATGTGGATTGATCTAAAAGGGATTTTGTTCCCCATTAAATTGGGAGATATCTTACTGGCGCCATTGATGAGTCTGTCCAAGGAAAGAGTGGCCACTTAGTATATTGGGACTTACTCAAGGAGATTGAGAAAGTAAAGGTTTGGATCATGGATGACTTTCCTGTGCCTGATCCATGACCAAGATATCGTAGAACAATAGGGTCGGTGTCAAGGAGGTACTAAGGTTAAATCGGTTTTGGTAAAACGATAACTCACGTGTTTTGGGTAGTTGTGATGGCTTGCTAGAGTCCTCTCACGACTTGTAGGTCATGGGGATGACCTGCTGCCAACTTCACGTGGGGCCTGCTAGGTCACACACGAGCAGGAACAGAACACCACTTGAAAGGGACACGAATTAGGGTTAATTCGTGGGTCACTCCGGTGACACATTTTAAGACATAGCAAGAATGTCTGGGACATTGAGTCTTGTCTTAAATAATCTACAATATAATAATTGGTAAATGGTTAATAGAGATTAATCTATTTACAATTATAATATTAGGAATAATAAATCAGATAAGGCTCCTAAAAGTTAGGAGATCATTGATTTATAAAATTCACTAATATTAGATAAGAGGGTGGCGCCTCTTATAGATGATTTTAATTAATAGAAATGTTTTATTAATTTAAATCATGAGCTTGAATTTGAATTTGATTCAAGATTTGAATTAAAGATATTAGGGTAATATTTTAATTCAATAAAGAAGTTAAATTCAAAATTCAGAATTTGAATTAAAGATATTATGGTAATATTTTAATTCAAAATCATTGGGAAAAAATAAGTTGGTTATGACTTCCTAATATTAGGAGTTATTTTTGATTTATAAAATTCCAATATAATTGAAGGCATTAGGCGCCTATCATGGTGGGTCCCATAGGAAGATTTGATCTTCCATTTGATTCTCCAAGATAGCAGTTTGAATTTGAATTAAAATATTATGGTAATATTTTAATTAGATATTCAAAGTCTTAAAATATGATATTATTGTAATATCATAATTTTATAATTATAAAATTACCATAATTTTGGTAATTATATAGCTAAAGTCGCCTAGCCCATGTGAGATAGATGAAACCCTAATTTCATTTGGCAATTTCGACTTCCTCCTTGTAGAGAGAGAGAGAGAAAAATCGCCACCCACCTTCCTAGAGAGAGAATTCGAATTCTTCTAAGGAGTTAGAGAGAAATTCGAAGTGTGGGAATTCTAGGGTTTTTGAGAGAATGAAAACAAAAGTAGTTTTGTTGTTGCCTTCTCCTTTTGCGCCACCTTGTTGATTGGATTCAAGAAGGAGTTCTTGGATTCAAGTACCGTAGATTCAGTCCCTTGTTTCTTTGGAAAAAGAAACAGAAGGCTAGCACCTTGTGTTCGGGAAACTGTTCGTGTGGATCACCGGTGGAGGAAGGACGTTGCAAACGGACTTCTCTGACTCGCCTAGTTTAACCAGCCGATTGAAAGCTTGAGGTATAACACTTTTCGTATCTGATTTTGAATTCAGCTAGCGGATCTCCGGGGGAATTCTTGGCCGACGCGTTTTAAATTTTTATTTTGTTTTTGCTTCCGCTGTGCGTTTGGCTCCGAGAATTCCAACAATTGACTAGGGCCTTGTTGATACATGGCCGAAACTTCCTCGGGTTGATGGGGACATTCCCTAGTTCCATGTTGATATGAATCGCACACGGAGCAAGGTGCGGTCACAAGAGCGACTTTTCTTGGCGAAGTAGCTAACTTGGCATTCATTTCCTTGACAGCTATGGTTAGACTGTCCATGTTTGATGCTAGTTTTCCATCATCGGGTCTGACTCATTAGTTACTATTCCCTTGATGACACGGGTACGTCGTCTTCTTCGGTTTTCTCGCTTGAGGGCGACTTCCTTGATTAGCTCCCATGCGGTCTCGACATCCAACTTTGTAATGGATCCATTAGACGCGGCATCAATATGATTAGCCTTGTCGTCTAGAAGTCCACTACAAAAGTATTCCACTATCTGCTCCTCAGTGTACTAGTGATTAGGACACTTTACTAAAAGGTCCTGGTATCTATTTAGGTATTCGAGCAATGTCTCGTTATCTCGTTGCTCCACAGCTGAGATTTGCTGTTTAGCGGCAGATGCTTTAGCTTCGGGAAAGTACTTATCGAGAAACGACCTTCTAAGATTTTCCCAGGACAGATAAGTTGTCCGCTCATAAGTTCCTAGATGAGTATACCACTCTAGCGCCTTACCTTCGAGTGTGAGATGAAATACTTTGCACATCACATCCTCTATGCTTGGTGCTAGGGTTTTCATGGTTCGGCAGTGAAGATACAAATTATTCAAGTGAGTAAAAGGATTTTCACTGGTCAATCCGTGAAACTTAGGTAATCCATTGAAAAGTGGTCATTTGATCTCAAAATCTGTTTGGATTTGAGGGAACACATTTCGCTGAACCTCATACTGTTCATTAGATTGGGATTCTTCTTTTGTAGATCTTCTCGGTATATGTTGTCTATTATTTAGACCGTGATTTTGGCGAACCTCTTCATGTTCTTGGTTATCTAACCTACGGTTATTGCCTGAATTTTCCATATCTAAATTTTTCTTACTTTTTTTATGGGATCTAAGTGTTTTATCTAAATCCAAATCTAGGGGAACTATAGGCTCTAAAGGTCTCCTAGGCATATACTAGAAAAGATAAAAATAATAAATAATAAAAACTAGCGAAAATTAAAATAAAATTAAAATTAAACTAGACACAACAAATTAAACAAATAATAAAAGACTCAAAATAAAGAAATAAGGACTCTAAAACAAAAACAAGACTTAAAAATATAGTCTCAAAAAATCAAAACAAGACTCGACTCAAAAAAATAAAGACAAAAAGAAAAAAACTAAAAAACAAATCACAATTTTCTTAGGAACTCAAGAAAGAGTTCCCCGGCAACGGCGCCAAAACTTGACCGGACACCCGTCGTAAGGTGTCAAACGGATCAAATTTAATTATACTCGAGCCTTGCAAGTATAACTATATTTATTAAAATATAGTATAGATGCTAACCCAAGGTCGGATCTCTCGCGGAACTCAATGTGATGAGGCTAAGAGAATTGTGACGAAGGTTGTAACTTCTATCTTTGAGGGTTGCCACGATTTAATAAGATCTTAAGAGTCAAAAGAATAATAACAATAATACTAATAATACTTGAGAGAAAACCCTAGAGATGGACTATCATAATTCGTTTATCATAAAGATTAGATAATGAATATGCATCTACTTTTCCAAGTTAGATAATGTATTTAAACCATAAACACAATCAATCAAATAATGGAGAGGGTACAAGATCAAGATAGGTAACTCATCCAAAACTGGGTTCATGAGCTATTTGCCAAAACTCGTCGGGGCAATCTATATTATTGCCACATCGGAACAATAAACAAACATATATATATCAATTAATACTCCTAATCATGCAAATAAGATATTGTAAACCACTCTTTAGCAACCCTAAAGAGCTACTTCATTAATCGTGAGAGACACAAACTCCGGGAATGTCAAGGTCTCATTACTTTACAAAATATGATCTACGACTTATATATAAACAACTTCAAAAATTACATTTGATGGAGTTGATCATACCTCATAAATGCAACATCAACATCTGAACTTTACAACGAATCATGGTGAACTCAAGTCACATCCTTGAGGCATTCCTCAAGTATCTACCTATTTAGTTACTCTCATGCGTCAGATTATTCTGCGCCGCGAGATTCCCCTTTTGGGCCGTTGGCTCAAAGTGACGGCGCAACAACAAACTGCGCTGAATCTTACTTGATCACGTCATATTCCTAGAATAAACGAATCTGGGTCGGCGGCCCACGTGGCGGCACAAGGATATCTTGTGCTCGACGTGATCTTCTAGAATATTCTGATATTTTCCTCTTGGTTAGGCCCTGTTTGGATATCTGAAACACTGAATAAACCATTAAGTAGCACCTATTTATAAAGTACAATAAATAAACGCTAATCAACTCATTTTATCTACTTTATTTCACCATACCTTAGTGTTGCCCTTAGCATATTAATTGGTCTAATTCTAATATATTATTATTATTATAAACACACTAAAAGAAGGCCAAATAACTTGTTCACTTTTGGGCTGATCACCATGTATCAACAAGGCCCTAGTTAATTTCCTAGAAGATATAATAGATTTAGGACTGGAAACTATTTTCAAAACCAAAACTTTGATAACCTAGCTCCTCAAAGACAAAACTTCTCTTCAACTGAAACTGACACTCAACTCCTCATTAGGAAGTTTGAAGAATTCGAAGCTCGAACTTCGAAGAAATTCGATGATTTGGGACATAGGATCGATCTTCTTTCTAAAGAGATGGACATTATGAAGAGTAAGCATAAGGATCTTGAACAGACAGTCATTCGAGCAATCGAGACTGAACAAAGTTTCCATGCCCTAGTAAACAACGTATGTACCCCTAGCAGTTCTAAGGCAGTTCATGCCATTACTACTAGAGAAACCGAGCCCATAGGAAAACCTACTCAAGAAACCTTAGTGCAGACTCTAGAAAAAACTAAGCCTGAAGAAGTACGTATAAAGATCAAAGGAAAAGGGCATGAAAGCTTTAGAGCCATAATAGAAACACACCCCAGGTATGCCCAATTCTTCTGTGGTTTCAACTATAAGAAGGATAAGGAAGAAACTCCTGCCGTAAACGAGTTGGAAACTAAGGTAGAGGACCTACCATTTCCAAGCTCCCACATAATGACTAAGGAACAACTAGAGTAAAAGAAGGATAAGGAGATAGAAGACTTGATAGGAAAATTGAAAGTCAACACCCCCTTATTAGAATTTCTTAGGAAAGTCCCTAGGTATACCAAGGTATTTAAAAACTTAGTTGAAAAAAAGAAACTATCCCAAAAGAAACTTCAACTAAGTCCTACCATTTCAGCACTTTTAGAGCCTAAGTTGCCCATTAAGCATAAGGACCTTGGTTCATTTACCATTCCTTCCATGATAGGGAAAGTTGTAGTAAATGGAGCATTGTTGGACCTAGGAGCAGCAATCAACGTTATGCTCAAGTCAGTCTACGATTCCTTAAATATGGACGAACTAAAGGACACAAGGTTGATTCGACAATCAGCCGACAAGAGTAGTAGACGTCCCTTAGGGATAGTAGATGTCCTAGTCAAGGTGAAAGATCTAATCTTTCACGCCGACTTCTATGTCCTAGACACCGGTAGTGAGAAAGCTACCGATTATACTATAATCTTAGGCAGACCTTTCTTACGGACTGCTAATATCAACATTAGCGAGAAGGATGGAAAGATCGCTATGGATGACGGACATGAAAAGATCACCCTGACGATGTACGATACGGAGAAATCCGATGAATTCTCTGTGTTGGAACTGATCAGCCCAAAAGTGAACAAGTTACTTGGCCTTCTTTTGGTATGTTTATAATAATAATATATTGGAATTAGACCGATTAATATGCTAAGGGCAACACTAAGGTATGGTGGAATAAAGTGGATAAAAAGAGTTACTTAGCGTTATTTATTATACTTTATAAATAGGTGCTACTTAATGGTTTATTCAGTTTTTCAAATATCCAAACAGGGCCAAACCAAGAGGGAAATATCAGAATATTCTAGAAGATTGCGTTGAGCACAGAAAATCTCTGCGTCGCCACGTGGGCCGCCGGACCAGATTCGGGATTCACACGGCGCTGGAATATTCTGGAATATGACGTCAGCAGATAAGCTTCAGAAGAGTCTGGATCTGCGCCGCCCTTTTGAGCTAGCGGCTCAAAGTGGAAATCTTGCAGCTCAGAATATTCAGAAGAAGTAGAGTATGTTTTGCACGGCTACGATTCAAGATACGAAGATATAACTGCGCCTTCGTATTGAGCCGCCGGCGCAACCCACGGCCCAGAGGTGAAATTTTCCCTTTGACTTGCGGATCAAGCACACTACTCCACACTATAAATAGAGGTCGTCATTCCAAGCTCAAAGCACGAATTTACTGACTTTACTCAAATTCTCTTTAGTATAGAATAGTTATCATCTTAGATCATGAGTAACTAAATAGGTAGATACTTGAGTAATGCCTGAAGGATGTGACTTAAGTTCACCAAGTTTCGCTATTAAGTCCAGATGTTGATGTTGCATTTATGAGGTATGACAAACTCTTTCAAGTGTAATTGTTAAAGTTCGTTATATATAAGTAGTAGATCATATTTTGTTAAAGTAATGGGACCTTGACATTCCCGGAGTCTATCTCTCTCACGATTAACGAAGTAGCTCTTTAGAGTTTGCTAAAGAGTGGTTTACATTATCTTATTTGCATATTAGGATCACCATTGATATATATATATATATATATATGTTTGTTTATTGTTCTGATGTGACAATAATATAGATTCTCCCAAAGAGCTTTGGCAAATAGCTCATGAATCCAGTCATGGATGAGTTACCTATCCTAATCTTGTATCCTCTCTATTGTTTGATTGATTGTGTTTATAGTTTAAATACATGTTCTA